>QAOC01013194.1:0-266677 GCA_003255005.1 Begonia fuchsioides
GATTCTGAAGAAAACCAAGTGCAAAGTGAAAACAAGGGAAAACCCCTAAGCTCTGTTCGTGATTGTGAAAAAGTGACAAAGGGAGTAGAACCCTCTTCCACCGTTGCTGCTGGTCTGTTAAAGTGACCCGAAGGAGGCTTCTGATTTTCTGAGAAAAATTAATAAGTATAGGCTTTATTAGTATTAATCTGGTTCTTCAAACCACTTAGTACAGGCTTTATTAGTATTAGTATTAGTTGGGTTCTTCATACCATTTAGAGAAGAGTTCTGATCATAGAGTAGAGCATTGTTTTCCTTCTGGTTTTTTTCTAAGATTGAAATAAGAGCTAGTTTTGTCTCTTTCATTAGCTCTTCATACCATAGTTGTCTTTTTCTAAGATTGAAATAAGAACTAGTTCTTCATACCATAGTTTTTCATTAGCTCGATTGTTGAGAGAAAATGCCTCGGTGGAGGTTGGAAGATGATAAGATTGTTTCTTGTGAACTTGCTGGTTGATTAGTAAACATTGAGACTTTTTTATGATCTATATTTGTGGACTTCCTTCTTTCAGAGAATCGCATTTACTGTATTTAATTTTAGATTGTTTCTTGTGAACTTGCTGGTTGATTAGTAACTTTCTTATTGGTGACAGATACTAGCCAAAGACCATCAACTGGGCCCTTGTGATGTTCTTATTTACTGTATGAGTCTCTGCTTCTTTCAGAGAATCACATTTCTTGTGATCTATATTTGTGGACTTCCTCTTTTACACTCAAGTGATATAATCAAGCATTTTTCTTATTCATTTCTTTTTATAATTCTTGTAGTTTTTTTTTTAAAGAAGTAGCTCTAAAATATTCTCTAAGTCATGGGTTGACATTGGGTGATCTTACAGACAGTGCCTGCAGCTTGTGTTTTTGGTTCATCGTGGGCAAATTGGCTACGCTTATTTGGCCATACAAAGTACCCTCTCTCTCTCTCTAGTACCCCCCTGTATCTCTGTCCTATAAACTAATTAGTTTTCCAGCACCTTAAAGAACCAGTTACTGCCCTTCTACCAGTAAATTTATTGGTGCAATCAAATAGACCAAACCCGGCAAATCTAAACTGTTCTACAATGGGTAATTTGATCTATTAAGTGTTTGTGTTTGATTTGATCTGATTTTATCCTGCCAAATGCAGGCCATTGGGTTCTATAGATTACCTGATATGTCTACCTGCTCATGGAGCTGCCATTGGAGCTTGGTTTGGTGCTTGGCCTATGCCTCTTGACTGGGAAAGGCCATGGCAGGTAGCTCCTAAGCTTATTTTTTAACTCGAATCACTCTTGAGATCTCTGCTTGATTTCTTATTTTTGGCTTTTGAGTCCACTTATAATCATTAGAGATTCAACCATTTTCCGGCCAATGATCAATGAGTAATGCTAGATTTAAGTTTTTATTGTGCATGTTGTCATGTCGAACTATAATTTATCTAGTAAAATATATTTAATGTATTACAATTAAAATTATTATTCTTTGAATCAATCCATGCTCGATACGTCAGCGTATAAAATGAAAGAATATGATACGAAGATAAATCTAGTATTATCTATAATCAATTAGCCTGCAAGTGTTCCTAATTAAACATGCTTCTACTCTGCACTTGTTCATCTTCATATTTCGAAAAATCTGTTATCCAGATATTGCTTATTTTTACAAGAATGGCCGATCTGCGTGAGTTATAGAGTATTTGCCGGATATTGCATAAAAATCGCGGTCTCTATTGCCGACCGAATTTTGGCTTGAAAAAAACGATTAATTTTTGTTTTGTTTTGTTTCGAGTAATGGTGACTGGTGTGTGTTAGCTTACGGATTTTTTTATGTAGTTAGCTGATTCAATCAATCCGCCGGGGCAGTTCTTGTGGGCTCCTCTAAATTTAAGATTTCAGTTTATTTATGATGTGCATTTCAGAGTTAAAAGTATCGAACCCGCATTTGCCAGATTAGGATCTGAACCGGGAACCGGGTCTGAACCGGGCGTTATCTGGTTCAGATCATTCAGGTTCCGAAGGGCTAAATTTTGCGTTACGCATTGACCCACATTTGCTCTAGAAATAACAGAGCCCAGCAGCCGTTGTGAGGAGGATGAGAAATGCCACATCAGATACACTCACGTGCAGCAAGGGACTCCACGTGTAGCTTGTGGACCCCACACCGAAGCCTTTAAAATCTCTGAACAGAAAGCCCTACAAGCGCCAAAAAAGCGAGTCTCCATCGAATTCGCGTCTTTCTCCTGCGAAACGACGAACAGTGAGCCTCGTCACTGGTCAGCGACTCGTGAGTTGCCCGATCCTCGATTTCCATCTCTCTTCTCCTGTGAACGTCTCTATGAATGTTCTTTATGGCAAATGAGATTTTTGATCGTGAGTCGTTTTTTATCTTTTTTCTGCTGTTTTAGTAAAAGGCGTTGTGGGTTCCTTGTTCTTCCTCCTGCTTCTTACGATTTCATCTATTTCCTTTCCATTTTTGTGATGTTTTTTCTGTTTGCAGGGACAAAGATCGAGGATAGCGAGTTCTTGATTGCTTAGCGTTCACGTCTGTTGGGGTTCTTGATTCCTCAAGGTTGTTTCTATTCTTTGCGAAGAAGAGTTTTAATTCGGAAATGGGGCTAGGGTATTTTCGGTTAGGGGTTTTTAGTGGCTGGGTTATCTGGTGTGTTTAGATTTTTTATTTATGAGTTTTGTTTTGAGGCCGTCCTTTGATTTTTTCTAATCATGTGACAGCTTCCAAATTTGAAGCAGAAGAAGAAATCACATCAGCATTAGCTATAGCAAATCCAACCATGTTCTTCCTTTGTGACTACCACTGTGGATTTCCTATCGATTATTGATGGAACCTAAAAGCTTGAAGAGGAAAGAGAAGCCAACTGCTTCCAGTTCCCCATTGCAGAGGATTGAACAACTTACTTCTCACGATTTGATGAAAAATGAAGCCATTTCTGCTGGTGTTCTTAATGATCATCACATACCAAATCAATTTTCATCATCTGATATGAATCACATGGCTGATATCTCCCACTCCAATGGCTCTCCAAACACCAACATTGATCTGCGTTCTTGCACGAATGAACTACCCCAACAGCACTGTCATGATCAAATGTTGACTAAGAACATGAATGATTCCCATCTCGAAGGGTTGCCCCAGAATTCTGTTCAAGTTCGGACAACTGACGGCCTGCATATGATCAGGCATGGTGGAGTAGGAAACAGAAGAAATCTTATTGCGAAACCACGATTAAGACAGGCCCCGTCCGATCTTGCAGCATTTCAAGCGTACTTTAACGAAGAAAATTACGGCAGCACTAATCCGACATTTGATGCCTTCCAACCTATATATGGTGAACAATTTGGCAGTTTTCTGACATTAGGGGGCAAAAGCGATATAAACGACAGGCGGGAAACGATCAATTCCTTTGAAAGAGGTGTAACTATAGGTTCTGGAAGTGCAGCTATTGAAACTAATACATGTTTTCAAACTGCAAATGGGACTAGTATGAGTTCCATAAATCCTCCCATTAGAATCCCATCCAATGCTATTGTGGGAATTAGCCCATATTCTTCCTTGCAACAAACTCAACTTGGTTATCAATACCATCCTTCATATCATAGTGATATGGCATCTTTACTTGGAGGGCACAGCAGTCAATGGGCCTCCTTACAACAGAATCAAGGGTTGGGATCTGGCTACAACCAATTCAGAGCATTCGACTCCCAGGGAATTCTGAGAAAGAATTTATCAATGACAGATTTAAATAGGCACAAGACTCAACAGGCCTTTGAACAACAGTGTAATGGAGCATTATTAATAGGGAGCTCCTCAGCTGAGCCTTCATGGATTCGTCACCATCATTCTGGTATGTGATCCATTGTTCAAAAGTTGTCTTGTGATTGGATGTGACCAGTATCATTTATATAGTTAAATTCTTTTAGTTTTTGCATTCAACTTATTTTAATTAGAATCTTATATTTACCCTCCAACCTTTTAATCAACTCTCATAGGACCTTTTTGAAATTAATTTTTGATTTAACAATTGGATTTCAAAGCTGGGACGTTGAAAGGTTGGTTTTTTACTTTTGACTTTGATTTGAATTTTGGCTATAGGGTGCAAAATCAGAATCTTGTAGGCATTCATTTTTTTCTTCTGTACTTACTGGGAAAAATTTGACGTACCTGCAAAATGCAAATCATATGATCATCAAGTATTTGTTCTTAAATATTACTTAATTTTCTTTTAAATAATAATATTTTTTAATATCTAACATCGATTTAGAGGCATTAATAAGTATAGTGGTTTGAGGTATGTTTTTTATCTGAAGAAATCTATTTGGTGAAATCATTTTTGTATGTAGTAATCTATTTACTAGTGTTAGATCCATAATTTAATTTGCATGTGTTATTTGTTTCTTTTATCTGTGATTGAAAAAAAAATTGTCTGGGGTGTATACTAAAAGAACATCTCATGTTTTTGAAGTAAACTTCTAGTTGTTACAATATTTTTTATCACAGAAAATGGATTTCGAGTTGTAGTTATTAATTTTAGTTTCTAGATAATTTTATTGATCGGTTGGATTTGTAAAAACAGGGGCTGTGGTTGATCAATCTTCTCAGCATTTTCACGGATCATGTCTCGGGAGGGGAAACATTCAAACTACAATAGCAGCATATAGAGCTCAGCCTCGATTGAGAATGCTTCAATCCCCAAGCCAACAGTCCAATTTTGCCTCAGCTATTAATCCATTACGACCCATTTCTGGGCAGGGCCCGCATTGCTCTGCAGTTCCTCAACTGCCATGGCAGCCTGTTCCAGCATCTCCAGGCCCGGCTCATGTTAGTGTCCGGACCCTTTCTCGAAGAGCTCAACCGGCCCTACCGGATAGATCATTCCCCTCTTCTGCCCCTAAAAATGTGCATAATCCAAGTTCTTCCCAGCTGAATACAACTGATCATATAAAACGCAAAGGTATTTCTGAATTAATGCTTCTGTTGGTATGTGATTTGTTGGATATATGCCGTATTAATCTAGTTGTTATTGGTTATAGTATTTGTATAATGCTCTTATTATACTTTTGCCTTTTTTGAAGCCTTGAACTACGCCATTTATTTGTTTAATCAGTTTCTTTTCTTATTTTATTCCGGAAGAAACTTTATTGTTGTTCATCAGCTTAATCTTAACTCATATATCGAAGCATTTAGAATCATAGTCATTGGATTGTGCACAAATCTTATCATCGTCCATAAAAGGCACTCTATCACCATTGTCATGATTTTGATGTCATTTGTTGCCCCAAAAAATGTGTATTTCATGCGCGTAGCATTTCAATAGTACACTATAAAAACCGTGACACGAAATGAGTATTTTTTTCAGATTCGAATGAGATTCAACTGCTTGGATATAATTGCTTTTTATGCAAAAGAGATCTTTCATTCGAACCAAAAGGACCTATTTTGAAGCCGAAAAATCGGCCTAAGGTGGCTGTTCTGCCTTGCGGCCATGCCTTCCACAATGAATGCTTGGATAGAATCACCCCTCCCGAGCTACTACGTAAGAGCCCTCCTTGTATTCCTTGCGCTATGAGCAATTGTCAACTTTAACATTCTTTTTTTCGATCTTTGATCTGAATATTTTGATGGTAAAATGGTCTCATCGATTTGGAAATGGGTTGTAGTTCTTCTTAGCTGCTCTATACAATTCTGAAATCATATGAATAGTATGGAATACTTTCTTGCTTTTTTCATATTAAGAGGCCAAATTTTTTTGGGTATTCTATGTTTCTCGTCGAGGTGAATTTATCGTTTCTATTTTGTTCTCGCTTTCGTTATTAAATTGCTGAATGGAAATGAAATTTTCATTTTTTTCCCTCCGATTCATCCTCTTTTGAAACTTGTTCGTGAATTCCAAACACCCTTCGAGTGAGTTCTACCTCGTTGTTTGCATGTGAAAAGAATAATACTATATTTTAATTTTTTAGCATATTTTTTTTAAATATAAGTTGACGTGTCATATAATTCATTAAATGTGTCACAGTTTGACACGTTAGCTTGTAAAATAAAAAAATATGCAATAAAAATATACATAACATTACCTATATGAAATTGTTGTTGGCATAAACATATAATTTGTTCATCTATAATTTAAAAAAAACTAGTACTTCATTAAATTGTAAGTGCGATGAACGTAAAATTAACAGGTTGAAGTGTTTGATTGTGTAATTAATATAATCAAGTGTAGATTATTATTTATTATATTTAATTTAGTAATTATGATTTAACATATTGATTGTGGTCACATATTGATCCTTCGCTATGTTGTAAGGAGGCCAATTGACTGTTGTGCCCTCCAAGTAAAGATGTCATGGACAAATTCTTAGGACAATTTTGTCCAAATCCTTGGATTCAATAGCTGCCCTTCCAGAATGTCTGAACCCCTTTGGAACGTGAATGATCCGAACCCCAGATAACGCCCGGTTCAAATCCGGTTCAGATCCTAATCTGGCAATGTTGGGGTTTAACTGAAATGCACATATTCAAACAATTTCTACAACTAAGTGAAATTGTACATCATAAATAAACTCAAATCATAAATTGTACATCATATTTTTTTTATAATACACGTTGATGTATTAAGTCAATAAATAATAATTTTAATTCTAATACATTAAATACATTTTAACTAAATCGATTATAGCTCGACACGTCATCGTGCACAATAAAATCTTAAACCTAGCATTACTCATTGATTATTGGCCAGAAAATGGATGAATCTCTGATGATAATAAGTGGACTCATAAGCCAAAAATAAGAAATCAAGCAGAGAGCTCAAGAGTGATTCCAGTTAAAAAAATAAGCAATCGAGCTACCTGCCATGGCCTTTCCCAGTCAAGAGGCATAGGCCAAGCACCAAACCAAGCTCCAATGGCAGCTCCATGAGCAGGTAGACATATCAGGTAATCTATAGAACCCGATGGCCTGAATTTGGCAGGATAAAATCAGATCAAATCAAACACAAACACTTCATAGATCAAATTACCCATTGTAGAACAGTTTAGATTTGCCGGGTTTGGTTTATTTGATTACACCAATTATTTACTGATAGAAGGGCAGTAACTGGTTCTTTAAGGTGCTGGAAAACTAATTAGTTTATAGGACAGAGAGATACACGGAGGGTACTAGAGAGAGAGAGAGAGAGGGTACTTTGTATGGCCAAATAAGCGCAGCCAATTCGTCCACGATGAACCAAAAACACAAGCTGCAGGCACTGTCTGTAAGATCACCCTAATGTCAACCCATGACTTAGAGAACATTTTAGAGCTAGTTCTTTAAAAACACTACACGAATTATAAAAAGAAAAAAGAATAAGAAAAATGCTTGATTATATCACTCGAGTGTAAAAGAGGAAGCCCACAAATATAGATCATAAGAAATGTGATTCTCTGAAAGAAGCAGAGATTCATACAGTAAATAAGGACATCATAAGGGCCCAGTTGATGGTCTTTGGCAAGTATCTGTCACCAATAAGAAAGTTACTGATCAACCAGCAAGTTTACAAGAAAGAATCTAAAATGAAATATCAATTTTATTTATTTTTTCAAATTCTGGGAATAAAAGAGACCTCAGTTAAATGTATCCTCCATAATCGATTTTTTCATCTCTCTGATAAAAAATTGCATGAAAATATTACAACAATGGTGGATAAATTAATAACCGAGGCAACATGGTTTAAACAATTATCATCTTCCAACCGCAACAGAGACATTTTATCTCAACAATCGAGCTAATGAAACTAAAATACACATACTGAATTCCAACAGGTGCGCCCAGTACAATAGCTCCGAAGGCATTAACAGTGGCACCTGCATGTTACAGCAACTATCATTACTATTGAAAACTTAGAGCACAGAAATTTTGTTTTCAAGCAAGCTATAATCAGACCTTACAGCATTAGCAGCAGAATTTGATCAAAATCTCCAAAATCTATGCAGTCCATATGAAAAGAAGTTCACTTGCAATTGCCATTGAAGGTTTTATGCTCTCTTGTCCATTATAGCAGTCATCAAAATGAATATAGAACACCATAATATTGAGATTTGTATATTGACCTTTATGTTAGATGTAACAATCAATTCCAATTTCAACCATGTTTAAGAGAATGCAAGGCATTCAGATTTGTATTTTTAAGAGAAATTTAAACAAAATAGAAATATTAAAAATCACAACAAACTAGAGAGAGATGATGAAATGCTGTAACTAACCAACAGGAAGCCCCAGTAAGCCACGTCCTACAGCTCTCAAGAACTGAAAATTTCACATTTTTTACAAAGTTTAGAGCAAATTCCAGTGAAAAATGAACATAAACTTCCACAAAAATATTGGCAGCTGAGATTTCTCTTCTCATATGGAATCTCTATTTGCAGCGCTAGTAGCATGGTAGATAAATCAGAAAAATATGGCGTATCTTCAATGCTTATGAAGACGAGGAGTAACGTAAGAACGGACGAAATACCGAGCTCTGTGATCTATCTCGTCGATAGTAGCTATAAAGGAGGATTACAATCGGACATTCAACTACCTGTAACAAAAGCGAAAGACCAAAGAAAAACAAAGAAATTAGCAAAATCTAAAAGGGAAAAGAAACCCGTCATAGGATAGTTGCTGATACCCAGATGAGACGGAGAGCCAATGAAGGATCGGAGACGAGGTTAATGGGGTAGAAACTTGGTATAACCCACACAGCTGCAGCTAAAACAAGGCCACCGATCATGGGGACGAAGAATGTCTTCGAATCTGCCGATAAATGTTTGATCTCCATTGCCTCTTTCATCTTGACAAATCAACCTGGCTCGGTCGCTCGCCAGGACCCAGGCTCTGTCAGACAGGCTTGAAGCTACTCACCAAGGATGATGGAGGGGATCGAGAATTTTGTAGAGATGGACTAAACGAGCTTTACTGTTGGGCATAGGTCCAAACGATTAAACCTGAAACATATGTGGTCAACATAACTTACAAAGTTTGGACAGTTTTGATTGGCTATACAAGATTACCAATTCTCATTTCTAAATTTGTGAAACAAAACATGAACAAACTTGCATCACCGACGAAATAACCTAGAACACAAGTTAGAAGGAATATAGATTGCAAAACAAACCATAAATGAAACCTAAAAAATGATTAAACTAGTTCTTATTTCAATCTAATCAGAAAAAAAAACAGAAGAAATAACGTTCTACCACAGGTAATCTAAAAGAAAAACAATGCTCTATCATCAGAGCTCTTCTCCAAATGGTTTGAAGAACCCAACTAATACTAATCCTCATAAAGCCTGTACTTATTAATTTTTGTCAGAAAATCAGAGCCTCCTTCAGGTCACTTTAACTGACCAGCAGCAACGGTGGAAGAGGGTACTACTCCCTTTGTCACATTTTCACAATCACGAACAGAGCTTAAGTTTTGTCCCTTGTTTTCACTTTGCACTTGGTTTTCTTCAGAATCATCAGACCAATAAGAATCACTATCTGAATCACTATCTGAATCATACGAAGAAGAGTAACCCAATTCCAAGTCATCACTAATGAGTGGATAGACTGTTTCCAAGCTGTCCCTTTGATCAAACTCATCATCCAGACCAGCAACAAATGGATAATGGAATAGCATCTTGGCAGTTGATCTGTACTTAGCCCGCCTCACAAAACACCCCATTAGAAATTCCTTCGCCTCGTCTGAGATGCCACTCGGTATTTCAGGCAATTCATTCTTGTTGCCAATCAATTGTCGGAGAGTCTCCGAATTCATATCGGGGGTCATTGGCCAAGGTGGCTGCCCTGTGAGCATCTCGAGAACAATGCACCCTAGGCCCCAAATATCAGATGATCGACCCTGTACATGATCATTCACAGTTTCTGGTGCCATGTACAATAGAGTTCCTCTCAAACAAGGGTTAAACCTTCCTCCCTTGATCCGCGGAACTCTCTTAGCCGCACCGAAATCCCCAACTTTCGCCATTAGCTCACCACTATTGCGAGAAGAATCAGGCCCAGAAACAAGAAAGATGTTGTCAGGCTTCAAATCGCAATGCACATAACGGCGTTCGTGAATGTGGATAAGCGCCCTAAGAATCGATCTCGTGTAGCGCTGGACATCGAGTTCAGGCAATCCAGGACCTCCAGATTTCTTGATTTGATCAGCCAGGGTTCCTCCGGAGGCATACTCCAACAGCACGTTGAAAACCATACCTTCCTTTTTAGAACTCGTAATTTCCTCCCCGTAGCATTTGATCACGTTGGGGCAACCGACTAAATTTTCAAAAACTTCTCTCTCCTTCTGAAGAAACGTGGAAACAGAGACGGGAGCGGATTTCACCGCCATGACAGGCGGGAAAAAGCAGAACCTAGATTTCGTTCTCTTCCAAATCGCGAGAGAAACAGAGGTATAACATCCTCTTCCGATCACTTCGCCTCTCAGCCACTTCTTCCCGTGATCACATTGGTTGAGAGTTTCGCTTTCCTCTGCTTTCCTCTTCTTCATACTTTCTCTCTCTTTTGCAGAAACAGGTTGTTCTCCTGCAATGGAAAATTGGGCGCTCGAAAGTGCAAGAATTGGGGTTTGAGGAAGAGAGAAGAAGGCGGGAAATATGGAGGGAGAGGCAAACTGAAAGAGTCTTGGAAGTCAAGGTAGGGCGTTGCTTCAAGCTGGATTTATAGAGAGACCGACCATGTGGTCACTTCCTCTCTCTCCTCAGGTGTATTTTGATTTCTATCTCAAGAATAAATAAAATCAAACTAGAATAAATAATAACTATCAATTTTAATTTGATCTTCATTTTAATTTCAAAAATATATATAATTTATGAGCCGGTTCTGGTCTTTAAAAATAAAAAAACTATGAAACTGAAATAAAGACCGTGAATAAAAAAAATTCTAAAAATCAAGTAAAATCTGACCAAAATCCTAATAAAATCTAACATAAATTTTAAAATTAGTTGTAAATTCTCCCAATTACTTAAAATCTGATCAAAATAAAATAAAAAATATATATTTTATTATTATATAATATTTAAATATAAAATAAAACGGGAATCATAATAGAACTAACAATTATGTTGCTAGTTTCAAAAATTCAAAACCGTGAATTCTGTTTTTATATTGAGATAAAATTAGGTCAGATCGACCTGTGCTCACTCCTATCATAGTTGATTTATTAATTTTCAAAATTAAATAGTCAATTTGTAAAGAATTGAAAGTTTGATGATTAATTCATTAAAAATAATATTATATGCAAAGGAATAAACGTATCAAGTAGTACATCCCCATCCTAGACCGTGATATCCTATTCAAAATACATCTCTCTCTCTCTTCTAAAAGGCGATTCTCTCGCCCTCCGAACCCTCACACCTCGACCCGACAATTTATGAGAAGATTAAATCACGGTGACTCAGCAGTCCAGAGATGAGAAGCTCGTACCTGTTGTCACAAGGAACTATCATATATTGGAGGTAACGACTCTCATACTATGACAGCGCATACTTCGAACCATGACTCTTGATTTCAAATCTACAATTTTGAAATCAACTAAATTATACTTGTAGATTTCTCTTTCCTCGCCAATTTGGTCATCAAGGTTTCTAATCCTTGGTTTTTGTTTTGGATACATAATGCACGTGAAAGACCAATAATTTCTCATGCAAAAGTGGGGTCCTAAGGCCAGCCCTTCTTCCTTTGTTTCCATGCTAAATTCCAACTCTCCTAAGAATCTCTCCCTCTCCTTCCCCCTTTCCTTGTTTTTGCGTCTTCTCCATCTCCTTCAATTCTCTCTCTTATCTTCTTCGCTCTGCTCAGCAATGGCGGAGCCAAGGCTGCTTCTCCCTTCTCTGCTCTTCCTTCTTTCTTCTCTCCTCGGCAATGTCAGCTTCGTTCGCTGTCAATTTGAGGATAAGAACCTCCTCGGCCTCCGGCAATTTCAACGGCGGCCGGAGGTGGAAGTCTCCTCCACCTGCGAAAATCAGAAATCGAGTGAGTTGAAGACGAGCTTCAGATGAGCTTTGATGGCTGCTCACTGCATTTTCTCCTTTTTACTTCTGTAGCTCCTTCCTTTTTCTTGGATCTAGACCAGCTTTCTGCCTCGAAAGAAACATCCTTTTTCTGTTATTTCTCTCTTATGCTTGGTTTTTTGATAGAGATAAAGCAACTTACAGTGTTCTTGGGTAATCATGGTTTTCTGTACCGTCACCCGGAGTTTAAACTTCTCTGTTGATTGTTTTCTGGGTTTGAATTGTTTTCCATTTTTAAATTTGATTATTCTTTGAAATGAGCTCACCGTTCTGATTCTAAATTAGGAGAGGAGAATGGTGCCGCCATTTTAGAAATGAAGCACAGAAACTCCTGCGCCGGAATGCACGCCGGCCGGAAAACTAATCATCAGAAACTTCTGGCAGCCGACGAGGTTAACGCGCGGTTTATGCAATCCCGGATGGAGGAAAGAAGTTTTCCGGCGACGGAAGACGGGTCGTCGAAAATTCAAATGCCGATAACTTCCGGAGTAAGATTACAGAGCCTGAACTACATAGT
Source organism: Begonia fuchsioides (assembly GCA_003255005.1). Classification (NCBI taxonomy): domain Eukaryota; kingdom Viridiplantae; phylum Streptophyta; class Magnoliopsida; order Cucurbitales; family Begoniaceae; genus Begonia; species Begonia fuchsioides. The sequence continues at coordinate 12,579 of QAOC01013194.1, forward strand.
CACCGTCGGTTTAGGTGTCCAGAATATGACCGTCATTGTCGACACCGGCAGTGACTTAACGTGGGTTCAATGCCAGCCATGCCGGTTCTGCTACAACCAGCAAGAACCACTGTTTAACCCTACTTCGTCTTCCTCGTACAACTCAGTTTCCTGCAACTCGTCAACTTGCGAAGCTCTGCAAATCACCGCCGGAAATCCATTTTCTTGCCTGAACGACTCGCCGGAGTGCAAGTACGTGGTGAACTACGGCGACGGGTCGTACACTCGCGGCGAGCTCGGCGTTGAAAGTCTCCATCTGGGAGAGATTCCGGTCGCCGGATTTGTATTTGGGTGTGGCCGGAATAATAAGGGCCTGTTCGGAGGTACGTCGGGGTTAATGGGTCTCGGAAAAACTGATCTTTCTGTCGTTTCACAAACCTCTTCGGTCTTTAATGGAGTTTTCTCCTACTGTTTGCCGTCGACGGAGGCCGGAGCTTCTGGTTCTTTAACAATGGGGGGAGATTCTTCAGTTTTCAACAACCTCACTTCAATTTCCTACACCAGAATGGTAGCGAACCCAAAATTAACCAGTCTCTACATTCTCAACGTCACCGGAATCAGCGTTGGAGGGGTGAGTTTGAGTTCTCCGACCTTCTCCTCCGGAAAATTCCTCATCGACTCCGGCACTGTCATTACCCGGCTACCGCCATCGATTTTCACGGCGTTGGAAACAGAATTTCTCCGGCAATTCTCCGGTTTCCCCTCCGCACCCAGTTTCTCGATCTTAACCACTTGTTTTAATCTCAGTTCGTACGAGGAAGTAAACATTCCGACGATCAAATTCGAGTTCGACGGCGGCGCAGAGCTCGCCGTGGACGTGGCCGGAGTATTTTATTTCGCGAAACCAGATTCTTCTCAGGTGTGCCTGGCTATGGCGAGTTTAGAGTACGAAACCCAGATTGGAATCATCGGAAATTACCAGCAGAAAAATCAAAGGGTTGTGTACGACACCAAGGAATCTAAGCTGGGTTTTGCAGCAGAAATCTGCACTTTTTCTTGAAATATTTGTCAAATTTTTCCACTCTTTCTCGCCATTTTCTGAGGAAAAAAATGTAACTACGATTATATGTATGACTGATTGTTTGATTTTCTCTTTGGAATTGTCTCGTGATTTGAATTTTATTTAATTTTTTATAATTTAAAAAATTAAAAATACTTTAATTAGAACAATTTTTGTATATTTTAAGGTTGCCATAAAAATCAAAACTTTGTTCTGTAACCTATGCAGGACAAGGTGGCGTGATTCTGAGCATTGGTTTTTAGGCGTTCGTTTTGGATAGATCGAACCAGAACGAGTGGCTCGTCTTCTCTTCCCTATCATTCGCCTTCTGAACAAACCCCAAAAACACTATGCGGCCATTCATGCCTTCTCCAACGTGCCTCGTCAACGACCCTCTAGGCCATGGCTATTCCATTCTCGACCACGCTGTCTAGCTCCTCTTTCTTTTATCGGCTCTCGAAACCCACTTCGAAGCTCGGTATACTCCGGCTCAGAATCATGGCGGCCGCATCAGCGGTGACGGTGGTTCCGTCGATTATCGTCGGCGGCGGAAGAGTTGGAAGAGCGTTACTGGATATGGGCAACGGCGAAGATTTGATTGTGAAGAGAGGCGAGCCTGTGCCGCTTGATTTCGCTGGCCCCATTTTAGTTTGTACGAGGAATGACGATCTCGAAGCTGTTCTTGAAGCCACTCCCCGGTCCAGATGGATCGGTACTACCTCTTTTGGACTCGATCCTCTATCTCTTTGTTGAATTAGATCATAGAAATAAGAATTTTCGTCCATTTCTAGATTAGTTTACCTTGATTTGGCTGTAATTTTTGACGATTTAGCAGATTTGGTTTTTTTCCAGAATGGGATATTGGAACCCTGGTTTGAAAGTAGAGGTCTGGGTAACGCAGACCAAGTTTTAGCTTATTTTGCTGTGTCGAAACTGGGAGAAGCTCCGGTGGACGGCAAGACTGACACGAATCCTGAAGGATTGACGGCGGCTTATGGAAAATGGGCATCTGCCGTGGCCGGAAGACTCTCCGCCGGCGGCCTTTCTTGCAAAGTAAATTAACCGTTCCTTTATTGATTATATTCATGGAATCATAAAATTTCTGAGAGTGCTGAATTTGATGATGGTAGGTTCTGGAGAAGGAAGCATTTCAGAAGCAAATGTTGGAGAAGCTGATCTGGATTTCGGCTTTCATGCTTGTCGGAGCTCGTCATCCTGGAGCAACTGTCGGTGCCGTCGAGCAAGAATATCGTTCCGAAGTAAGCTCCGATCAAATCTACACTTCCAATTATCGACAATAAAGACATTGTTGTCAATTTATCTCCATGAAATCTAGAAATTTACAGTTAGTCAAAATTTGATTTCAAAATCCAATTTTGAAATCGGGTTAGAAATCGTTCGAGATTCTAAAATCTAATTTTGAAATCGGGTTAGAAAGCGTTTGAGATTCTAATTCGTACTCGGACACTTCAGGTGTGTAGCCTCATTGCAGAACTTGCATCGGCTGCTGGAGCCGAAAAAGGATTGCATTTCGAAGAAGGCATGGAGGACAGACTATGTGCCTACTCCCGAGCCGTAGCACATTTTCCTACGGCCGTTAAAGAGGTAAATGACTTACCGAACGATACTGATTCTAAAAACCGACCAAAATACGAAGAAACAAATTTTCAAAACCGGTTTCACAACTTCATTTGGTTGTTGCAGTTCAAGTGGAGGAATGGGTGGTTTTATTCTCTATCACAAAAAGCAATTGCAGAAGGAAGGCCTGATCCTTGCCCTCTCCACACAGCTTGGTTGAAAGAACTCAAGGTTATCTAAGAAAATTTGGTCGATGGGAACACTATTTCAGTTCATAAGAATGATAAAACCTGCAGGCAAATATCATCATCTGAAATGTAATTTGAATTTCATTGAAGACTGAACTTGTAGATGAATGATTTGGAGGGTTACAATAGTTCCTTTTGCAACATATTTTAATGATCAATTATTAGAGTACAAACAAAAAGAAAGAGTTAAATTTGCTATGGATCCATCTTAGCAATAAAAATGTACTATGAATCCAATAAGTTATGCATCAACCTGAGTTCAATCTTCGAAATCTCCGGCGTGCTCCAATAGGTAATTGGCAGCCAACTCCTCATTACGATCACACGCCAAAAATGCTTCAATGACCTGAGCTCTATCAAATCCCATTGCCGAAAGCTGCAAAGAGGGAAAGAACTCAGGCATGCAAAGTTGCAGCTTGAGAAATGAGGAAAGAACGCCCTATAAACAAGGGTTCATACCCTTTCAATGGCCTCTTGTTCAGCTGGAGTAACATTAATGGCATGAGGCATGTCTATCTCAGGCTGATCAAACAAATCCCTGACAAGAGCGGGAGTGGAATGTAACTTATAGAGCACATACCAACTTCTGTTATACTTCAAGAGATAAAAAATGTGGAATATAACGTTTGATGTCGAGAAAATGATAGATGGCAGAAAATTTCTATAGAAAAGAAGCCACAGACAATAAATGAGATTTGCCTTCCTTTCATGGTGAGTAAGTCAAATGCCATTCACAATCTAATATTTTTTTTTATGGTAAATGACAATTACACTTTCAACTATGAAGATACTTGTAATATATACTTTGAATTTTAAAAATTGTTAATAAATACCTTAAATTTTACTATAATTGCAACCAACATATTCTCAACATGTTTTTTGCTAATTTTACGTAATTCATCTATTTAATTAAAAAGTTGAAAAATATAAAATTGTGAAATTTTTTATTTTTTATGACGTTAAATGAGTTCAAATTAGCGAAAAATGCGAAGACAAAATGTTCAATGTAATTATAGTAAAGTTGAAAGTGTTCATTCACAAATTTTAAACTTTAAGGTATCTAGTGTAATTATTCTCATAGTTCAGAGTATAAACTGATATTTATCCTATTTTCTATTATATTGTGATTAAAAATCACACAATGACTGAACCAATATAGAAATTAAAAACATTTCTTCATCAAGGGATGTCCCAAACTTTGTTATTAGTGAAGATCTATGAGAAGGGTTACCCATCAGAACCATCAGCAGGTTCGTTAATTAACTGGATAAATTCTGCGTGGTGATCTTGAATTAATCTCAAAAGCTGAGGGTTTTGCCGTCCAAGCTCCCGAAGCATAGGCTGCAACAAGAAGCAGAAAATTAACTCACAGCCAAAAAGGACTCAAAATAGTATGAAGGGCAAAGAAGCTGACAATGACATACCTGTAATATTTGAGGATTTGCTTGCACCATTGCCCGTAATGTTTGGAACTAAGTGATAAAAGAGTACAAAGTTCATCAATATAATTCGAACCAAGGAATGTAAGAGAATCTTTATTGTAAAAAATTTCAAAATCAGCTCGTCAGGTGAGATGCAATAGTAATCCAAGAAAAGAACAGAAACTCGAGTTTACAAAAAAACAGAAAAGGCCTGTCCCATTAATTGCAGCAACAAATACAATTTTTTAGGAAGAGCTTCTAAAGTTTTGAATATTGAAAAATCATAAAGCTAAATGAATGAACTGAAACCCTAATGACAAAAAAAATTCCTACCTGTTGATTATTTCTAAGGAAATCAAGGGATCCAAGACCACCAGAACCAGAGGCAGAGAGAGGCTCCTTAAGGAATACCAGGTCAATTTAAGTAAAATGCACATAAAAGGGAGAACCTAAACGGCAAACATATGAAATCCTTAAACCTGAGGAAACATATTCAATGGAGATGAGTTTGGTCCTCCAGAGACTAGTGGAGAATTTGCGGGTGCTGTTTCAGCTATTACTTCTGCAGTTTCTGGAATACCCTGAACATATAGAAACCAACCAATTAATATATTCAGAGACCAACATTTTTCATAAATAATAAATTAGTTCTATGGTGAAGAGATACTGAGTATAAATAATCGAATGCTCGTTCTGGGTTGTTATAAGCAGCTCGCAATGCTCGAGTAACTGTTTCTCTATCCCAGTTACCACCACCCATATCAATTATTTGCTGAATTGTTTCTTCAAGGCTGCCTCCAGCTACTAAATTTGAAGCAGCTTGACCATAAGTATCAGTTTGAACACTGCATTGTAAAAATATAATATCTTATAGCCAATACTTCATTTCAAATATAGGTGAAGTGCTCAAAACTTTCTAGAGATGAAGCTCTAACGAGAATGAGATGCTGTTACATGGAAATAACTATGTAACCCTATACTACTGAATTACATTCTTTTATGAAACTTATCTATCACACTATTTGAAAAAGTAACATCAGATTCGGCAGGTTCTTTGGAGGTTCTATACAATAAAAGATTATAATTAAGAAAATACACCTACTCCAGAAGAAAAAAAAATCTTAAAACATGCTCTGCATATAAACTTACGGTTCCAATGCAGAAGCCTCGCGTGAAACAATAGAATCAGATATAGGAGCTACAGGAGGAGAATTTGCAGCAGGCTGCTATGCAATAAAAAACCGATTCATGAAAGAAAAGAGAAAATATAATAAACCAATGCTTAAAACTATAGAAGAAAATACCTGAGTAGACAAGGACACTGATCCTGAAGCTTTACTCTGTCGAATGAACAGTAAATTGGATAATTTTAGAGAGAAAACATATGTAAGAAAATCAGTGATTTGCTGCAGAGGAATAACTGCTTTCTGGAATATTATTTTTGAAAGAAACTGGGAACAATAAAATAAAAACAAAATGTAGTTACCTTACTGAGCATTACAACGAGAAATCTGTCTTCGGAGACCTTGTTATCTACGAGGGTAGTTTCATCTTTCAAGACTTTTCCATTGTGAATCAATAATTGTTGACCACAAGGATAGTTGTCTTTTCCTTGAACATCTTCTATGTTCTTCTTTACAGCGATAACCTAATAAAACAGTTCAAACATTCACAAGTCATAAGAAAAGAGGAAAATATACTCCACCATAAAAGAAATTAATCCTAATGTCATTGCTTACGGTCAGTCAACAACCATTAACCACACTCGATTACCTTAGAAACAACGTGAAACTAAACAAATTGCATTACAAATCACACTGAAATGAAAATAAGCAGAAAGAAAAAAAATACTCGTACGAGCTGCAATTCATAAAACACGAGTAAAAAGGAACTTGAGATTCTGTTTATCAACAAAATCACAAGCTAAAAATGCAAAAAAAAAACAGAGAAAAGATGCTTTAATAAACCTAATCGCATACAAAATCGTGTAAAAGAACATCAAATCTCGATGAATACTTACAGTGTCGGTGGGCTGAACCTTGATTTCAAAGTGACTGCCTTTGAGGGTTTTTACAGTGAGTTTCATTTCCGATAACACAAGCAGAGAGATAACACTAACAGTACAAGATGAGGGCAACTGAAAACCCTAGAAATGAAAACTCAAGAGAGAGAACCAGAGAGGGGACTCAGGGGAGGAGAAACGAAATGTTTTCTTATCTTACGCCGCACGTGTCGCACGTGACATATGCGTATTTTAGCCAACTATCGGGTAATATATAATGGCTTAAGCTGAAGGCCGAAGAATAAGATAGCTCCCCTTTCTTGCTTTATTTTTCTTCTTTCGCAAGAATTCACTTCGCTGGGACTGTCGTCTTCTTTGTCCAGATTCCAAACTCGGAGTTCAATCAATGGCGCCGGAGCCGGAGGACGAGATCAAGGATGAGAAGAACCCTCGCCCTCTTGATGAGGATGACATCGCTCTTCTCAAAACATACGTAAGTTATTTTTGTTGTATTTCTCTCTTTTTTTAAGCTTCTTTGATCGCTGTTTATGGGTATTTTTATCCAAATTCTTTTCGTGTATTGTTTGAAAAGTTCGTGGATTTAGTTATCGGGATTGGATCCTTTAGATGAATACGAAATGATTCTGCTAGTGTACAAACCCTAACGATCTCTACGCTCGGCGTATGGGGAAAAATTAAGGCTGATAAAGGACGACTGTTTAGATTGTAATTTGATGCAAATTAGTGAGATCGAAGGGCAGGGTATTCTTATTTGGTTATATTTCGACACCTAATAAGTTGAGAATGGACGAATTCGAGCTTCAATTTCTCAAGATTTTACTCGGTGGCCTAGTGGGTTATTAAAATATTGAAAGGCTGTTTTCGAAGAAAATTTTGGAGAGTTTAAATAAGTGACGTTTGGACTAAGTTTGTGAGCCGCATTTTTCTAAATTTCTGCTGTTGAGCATAGTATAGAGAAATTTGTTTGCTTTGTTGTGGCTCTGTATCTATTTACATTGTTGGTGGCAAACGGAGTGGAAAACCATACACTCTTTTCCCCTTCTTTGATTAATATGTTGTGCTCCAAAGTCTGACTTGTGTTATTCCAGAATGAATTATTTTTTGTGTTATTGTGACACTCTTTTTATGCTTGTGCAGGGTTTAGGACCTTACTCCACTGGCATCAAGAAAGTTGAGAAGGAAATTAAGGACATGGCGAAGAAGGTCAATGATTTATGTGGTATGTGCTCATTTGCATTTGGTAGTGTCTCGCTGTCCCTTTTTTGATTTATTTTTGACACTAAAGATATTTGTTCTTTGTTGAAAATGTGATATTGTAATATTAGAAGAGTAGTTAATAGTAGTTAAATGTAGTTAATAGTAGTTGAGGGTAGTTAAGGGAAGTTAGAAGAGTTAGATGCTAATAAATAGTTTGGAGTTCATTGGGAAGAGTTATCATTGTAGAAGTGATCAATTGGTGGGAGGTAGGGACCCTCGAAGTCTCTCAAGTGTGGAGGTTTGAGAACCCTCAAAGTTTTCCTAGTGTATGTTTCATATTTCAATAAATCGATAGGATCCTTTCGGATTCTATCAAAATGATGTTAGTTCAGATAATCGCTTACAAACTACTAAAGACTAGCTTCCTCCTGGATCCTCTTGTTAGTATTTAAAAACTCTATAGTGGTAAAATCAAGTTGAATTTGATTAGTTTCTCAATATTGCGACTTGAGGAAGTTTTAGGGTTGCATTCTGCCAGTTCTAGTTCTCTTGTCTCTTTTACGTTTTCACCCTTTCCTTAAAAGTAAAAAAGGACTACTCGTATTGTATGGCAGGTATCAAGGAGTCAGACACTGGCTTAGCTGCACCTAGTCAATGGGATCTTGTATCAGATAAACAACTGATGCAAGAAGAGCAGCCACTTCAGGTTGTTCTCTTGATATATAAAATTATATATATTGTCATTTATCTGGGATGATTCTAATATCTTGAATGACTTCAATGACTAGGTAGCCAGATGCACAAAGATTATTAATCCGAATTCTGAAGATGCGAAATATGTGATCAACGTGAAGCAGATAGCAAAGGTCTGCTTATATCATTAGCTTTAAGTGCAGCACATCACACTTGCTTTTGGGTTAGATGATCAAAATTGTTGAAAAAGCCTCTTTTGTTGTTGCTTGAATTCATGATAATTATCCTCGTCTGGTAAATATTCTTGTCTACACGTGTTTGTTTCCACTGTCTTGAAAAAAGGTTCACTATTCATGATCCAGCTATGAATGTGCAATGTGATAATTAACCTTTTACTTCTCTTGTAGTTTGTTGTTGGGCTTGGCGATAAAGTTTCTCCAACCGACATAGAAGAAGGCATGCGAGTTGGGTAGGTCCTTCAAAATTATGGTACCCTGGACACTTTACTTTATCACTATTATTTTGGAACACGACTTATAATTTTGAGAAAATCCATTGTTTTTTCTATTAATAACACGCCATCTTTCACTGGCCATCTTTCACTTCTGTCCTAATTTATTTCATCCATGTTTCAAATGTAATAAAATATCTGTCTAGTTTGATTTTGGAATTAGTAATACGTGCAAGTTGTAAAAAATATAGATGTTTTCTGCACGTAGTTTCTATGTACCTTTGATTATGATGATACATGACATTTTTTTGGAACCTTTAATCGATTTGATGATTTTGAAAGTGAACTGGATCAGTGTTTTAACCATTGTATGATGACATTCTTGTGATGTCTCCTGATATAGTTACTGTTTTACTCTTTTGTTTTGTCATTCATTAGAATTTGTAGATTCTTTGTTGCAATATGATGATAAAAATTTGTTATCTAGATGCTGGTAGGTAACAATCTCGCAATGCCATTAGTGGTTTTTGATGTTGTCTAACAGCAATTTTTGAATTGGTTATATGTTCTTTCTTTGCAGGGTTGATCGAAACAAATATCAAATTCAAATTCCATTGCCACCAAAAATCGATCCCAGTGTTACTATGATGACAGTTGAAGAGAAACCTGACGTGACGTATAATGATGTAGGTGGATGTAAGGAGCAGATTGAAAAGATGAGAGAGGTATGTAGAAGCAATTGGTTATGTCATGCTGAATTTCAACTCAGTTGCATTTGAGATTATATGTTGTATTTTGCAATTGAGCAAAGTGTTACAATACTAATGATGATTTCTATAGGTTGTTGAGCTGCCTATGCTTCATCCTGAAAAATTTGTGAAGCTTGGAATTGATCCTCCAAAGGGAGTGCTTTGCTATGGTCCTCCTGGAACTGGTAAAACACTTCTAGCTAGAGCCGTGGCTAACCGAACTGATGCTTGTTTTATTCGAGTCATTGGGAGTGAACTTGTCCAGAAGTACGTCGGTGAAGGAGCTCGGATGGTCAGAGAACTTTTCCAGGTCACTTCTTTTTACTATTTCTAGATCTTTGGTATTTCGTTTGTTGTGCTTGCTCTTACCAAATGGTTCTATTTGCTGTAGATGGCACGCTCCAAGAAGGCTTGCATAGTATTTTTCGATGAAGTCGATGCCATAGGAGGAGCTCGTTTTGATGATGGTGTAGGGGGAGACAATGAGGTTCAGCGTACGATGCTTGAAATTGTCAATCAACTTGATGGGTTTGATGCTCGTGGAAACATCAAAGTTCTTATGGCAACAAACAGGTACACTAGTTTTATGTTATATAAGAGAAATCATTCCACATTTAGTCTTTTTCACTGCGTCGGAGATTGGATACTTGGCGGTTCTTTGAATGCAAATTACCTAGGATTTTCTATTCTAAGTTGTGTTACATGATGCTGGTTGCTTTTGTACATGTTCTTGATATTCTTGGTTCTTTCCGCTAGGCCGGATACATTAGATCCAGCTTTACTACGACCTGGGCGATTGGACCGTAAGGTCGAGTTTGGCCTTCCTGACTTGGAGAGTAGGACCCAGATTTTTAAAATCCATACTCGTACGATGAACTGCGAAAGAGACATTCGTTTCGAACTCCTGGCTCGTCTCTGCCCAAACTCTACGGGTAATGGTTCTGTGAAACACTTCTAAAATGTCATTAACTCTGCCCGCATTATTTCATAAGTAATGTTAATGTTTATTTTTTTACCATATTTTTTTATTATACCTATTGATGTGGTGAGTTGTGATTAATACAATAAATATCGTAAATAATTATTTTGATAATATATTAAATATATTTTAATTAAATCAATCTAAATAAAAAAAATATGATAAGAAGATAAACTTAGTATTATTCTTATTTCTTTTAGTTCCAGGTTGGATCTAACCTTAGTTTTTATTTTATTTTGGCCATATTTTGACAGGTGCTGATATTCGAAGCGTGTGCACGGAAGCGGGAATGTATGCGATCCGAGCAAGAAGGAAGACGGTGACGGAGAAAGACTTCCTGGACGCGGTGAACAAAGTTATAAAGGGGTACCAAAAGTTCAGTGCTACTCCCAAATACATGGTTTACAATTAATTAATTAAACCGGGCCATGTTGCTAAACTCCGGTTCAGAAAACATTGAGGTCCATCTATGCTTAGAACTCTTCCTTATTCTACTTTTTCCTCTGCTTTCTATGCATTGCGTTGGAATCACGTTTCCTGTGGTCGTACTTTGTTACTGACGTTTAATTTATGAAATCTTGGGTCTTTTTTCATCATCTTTGAAAATAATATTTGTTTTCAGCATTTTATTGTTTTTTATAAATAATTAATAATATATTTAAGGGTAATTTTCAATAATATTATATTTACTTTATTATTTTAATTTATAAAATACTTTTTAATCTGTCTAATAATATTGGTATAAAAATTAACTATTTAACAATGAATTTAATTCGGAACGACAGAGCTCTCAGAAAGAGTTCAGGGCAAACTCCGTCCAAGAGCCGGCGAAGGCATTGAATTTTAATGGGCCTATTATTGTGGGCCGAGCCGAAGAAAGAGATAATGGCTTAGTATTGAGCCCATTCAATATTATGGTCACACGTGGCATTACCAGCGACCTCCTGCTTCTTCAAGACTTCAACCCCGAGGGCTTGACAAGAGACTACCAAGTGCTTCTGGTTTTCTGCTCGTAAAATCAGCCTCGAACTCCAAGATCCTCATTTGTCCTCTCGCAGATATTTTCGCGCTCTCTCCCTCTCTCATGAATGCACTCGGCGATTCTATTGATGAGCGTTTCGACTAGGAGTGAGTGTCTCTTTTGTCTTCTTTTTTTTTTGTTTTTTCCTTCCTGATTGCAATTTACGAATGAAGTAGTAGCTAAATCTATTGATCCCATCTGATCTTGTTCTAATTATTCTGGAGGATTTGTTCTTGATTCGATCGTTGGCTTGTTTGTTGATAAACTTGATCGTTTCTGAGGCGGCGACGAGACTCGGTTTTGTTTTTGTTTTTAATAATATTTTCCGCCACGTTGTGGATGAAGTTTTTTTTTTCATGTCTTTCTTGCGCAGAAAGAATAAATCATGCTAGTCTATCTTATCTAATTTTTTTTTTCATTTTTCGCTTTTACTTTCCTGCCGTCAAACAAGGACAGTTAGAAAGACAATCCTCTTTCTGAGCATGTATGCGCAGTTGAATTTTTTCCCTGGTCTGATAAACCATGCTTGATGAGGATGATTCTAGTACACGAGTCCTTATCTAAATAAACGCATTGGCAGTTTGTGTTTACTATGGCAGACAGAAGAATTTTTCTTTGCTAAAGCATCACTTAGAAGTTATCTGTACTTGATAGGGCAACGTTATTTGGTTGATGATATGTCAGTGTACATGTCAGTAGTTGTTCCCTGTAAATTTTATAACGAGTGCGTTGTTGTGATTCCAGCTTGAGATGGGTATATATCTCAGCTCCCCTAAAACAGAAAAGGCCCCAGAAGATGGTGAAAATGAAAAACTTCGATATGGCTTGTCCTCAATGCAAGGATGGCGAGCAACCATGGAAGACGCTGTATGTAGTCTCTCATTGCTTTATTTCTCATCATCAATAAATTTCCTCAGTAGTTTTGATGTAATCATCATCCTTACTGCTGATTGCATATAGGCTAGAACACTGTCTAGGGTTGAATGACTTCCTATTTTTAATGAAGGCAGAATCAACAACATCAAATAGTATGTAAAATTGGATGAGTAGACGTAGGTGGTGACAGTAATCATGTTCTGTTACTCACGATTAGTGTTTCTGATGGCCTTGAATGACATTGCTACCAGTAGAAAAATACACCCCCGGAGTAAAAGAACATGATTGTCCACTCTTGTGCTCTTTTCTTTTTTTCAAAGTTTCAATCAATATTTCTTTGCAGTTTGAATTTATTTTTTCATGCTAGAATAATAATTGAAACCTATGGAAAGACATGTTCAATGTTAGGATTGCAATTGAGAGTGCCTGTTTATAAGTACTGTTACTGAAGACATTTTTTGTTATAAATGTTTCCCTTTGTGGAAAATTATGAAAACGCTTATTATAAAACCACTTAAAGGCGAGTCATTATTACATAGACCTCCCATTTCAGCAGAGTTGTATTTTTTATTCCAGCATGCAGCATATCCAGACTTGGACACTCATACATCTTTCTTTGGTGTTTATGATGGTCATGGAGGTAACTATTCATTTTTGCCAAAACTTCTAATTTAATCTCTCTAGCTTGGTGTTTTTGATTTTTTAAATGATTTGTTATGTCTCACACAGTAATCAGTGGCATCATAGTTCTCTTAATTACTTCTCGTTGAACACAATTTATTTGGATAATTTTATTAGTTTTAGATTAAATGTTTTTTCATCATATAGTAAAACATCTGCATCATCATAACTCAAAAACTGGTTGGTGATACTTCAGAGCATTTTTATATTTAAATTTAAAAGAGCGTGGCATGAACATGAATGTAAACATATCTATTAAAAGATATAAACATATCTTTTTTATTGGTAATATTAATTTCCAATCCATATAATTTTTTTATATACATATACATATACACATATATCGGGCTTTCATACACTCACTTCTGGCTTTAATGAAAATTGTTTAACTTGCAGGTAAAGCAGTTGCAAAGTTCTGTGCTAAATATCTCCACCAACAAGTGCTTAAGCATGAATCATACTCAGTTGGAGACTTGGAAACATCTGTCCAGAAAGCCTTTCTTAGGTAGTTTATTCCAAATTTTTTGTGATATTCTATTTAGAATCTTCAATGAGCACCTGCCGTCATTTAATCATGGACCTTGTAGCAGCAGCTAAGACTCTATTGGTATTATTAGAAAATCTAAATTTACCGAATACCACTGGCTTTTTGACAGCAAGCTCTCTAATGGGGTGAATAGATCTGTCAAAATTCTTGGATGATGCAGTTATGAGTTTTTGCGCTCTTTTTTATTGATTTTATATTATCTGAGTTATTGATTTGGTAGTTTAATCTACTTGGAAATAATACAATAGCTGAGGGGATGAGAGTAATAGAATACAAGCTGACAGCTTCCATCTTTTTGGTGGATTGGCGAGTGCGATATGTGTAAATATATGTTCAATGTACTATTTGGAACCCCAAAAAAAATCTTATTATTGACTTATAATGCAGAATGGATGAGATGATGCGTGGGCAAAAAGGGTGGCGAGAATTGGCCATATTGGGAGACAAAATGGATAAGCTCTCGGGCATGTTGGAAGGATTTATATGGTCTCCAAGGGGCAGTGAAGCTAACAACCATATTGATGACTGGGCTACTGAAGAGGTATTTCTACAGCAGCTAGTTAATTTCTTTTTTTACAATCCTCGTGATCCTGTAATAGATTTTACAAAGTCAATCATGTTTTTCCTTTTATCGCTTAAATTTGGAGCTGATTCATATTTTTAAATGAGACAAACTATATTACTAGAACAAAAAACAACTTGGAAATCTGGTGGATTTAAATGTGTAAATCTTTTGCACTCTGTGCTAGATCCTTGGGGAAGTTTTTTGGTGTGGTGAGAACTTCACTTTGAATTGTTTGTCAAATAACTTTGACAGATTGTATGTCTTCTAGAATATATGAAATATTTTGGCAGTAGATACTGAGTGTAAATGACAACTTGCAGCATGTTGATTAAATGCTTATGTACATGGATAATTGCTTATCCAAGTAATTCAAAATAAATCATTTATTTTCAGTGTGAAGGTTAAATTTTCTGTCTTTTCAGTTTACTCAAGTTGAATAGCATGTGGGATATAGATGTAATTTGATAAATATATGCAAAAATATTTTATAAATTTTGATCTGAGGTGGCTCGCTTCCAAATATTGTAACTATCTATAGCTAAAAGATTTGTTAGGTATGGAGCTATTGGCTGAGAAACCTCAATTTGAAGTCATGCTCTTTTTTTTTTCTTATTTTGTCTAGTTTCTTCAATTATCTCAATTTTTTTATCATTACATGACTCTTGGAGCATTATTGATTTCTTTTTTAAAAAGAAATTTGTTTTATATTCTTGTGAAGCTCGTAAGATGAATGTCACTGTTATATAATGGCATGTTGTAGTTCTAACAAAAGTTGAACTTTGAATCTTGCAAACTAGGGACCTCACTCGGATTTCCATGGACCAAATGCTGGCTGTACAGCTTGTGTTGCAATCATTCGGAACAACCAGCTTGTTGTTGCAAATGCTGGTGACTCACGTTGTGTTATATGCAGGAATGGTCAGGTATAATGTCCTTATACTGAATGTGTTCAAATGTAATTTGTCTTTGAGTATGTATCGCTTTTAAATTTCCAAGGCAGCGCATCTGATTTCTATAACACCCTTAAATGTTGGGGGAGTTTTCCTTTAGTTCTTTTCATTTTTTATCCGGGTGGTAGCATTTTGGAGCTACATTAGATATACTTTTGCACACCTTGCATCCTATGATTCTATTGGTTTAATCAATGAATTTTCCAAGGAGGTTTGCCTCTATAGGGTTTTGTGACTGCTAGCTTAGTACTTCAATCTAGTGATGGGTGTCTTTGGTGTAATTACATGTCCTAATGGCAGGGGTATACCTTCTGTCAGAACTGGTCTGATATATCTTGCAGTAACTGTGATTGGTTGTCTTTAAACACTACATAATCAAGCGTCTTTAATTTGGTCTCTTCTAATGTCCGTGGTATCATAGTATGACTAAATCCGTTGCATTTTTGTAATAGAGTACGGCCTCGAATAAGTGAAATAATAAGGTAATTTGGTCGTTTTTCATGCAGGCATTCAATTTGTCTAAAGATCACAAGCCTGATCTTGAGGTGGAGAAAGAAAGGATCATTAATGCTGGAGGCTTCATCCAAGTGGGACGTGTCAATGGAAGTTTAAATTTGTCCAGAGCTATTGGTACCAGAAAATATTTTTCTGTTGGATGATTGAGATGGAAAAAAAAGTTATCAGATGTCTTATATTTTTCTTGATGGTGAAAAAGTATTTTTTTTATTTTTTACAATTGTGTTGATTGCAGGAGATATGGAATTCAAGCAGAATAAATTTTTAACGGCTGAACAGCAGATAATAACTGCTAATCCAGATCTTAACACTGTATGCATCATCTCTTTTTATGTCATACACTTGTTTGGTGTAAAGTTTGGAGCAAAACATTTATGTGGGCTGTTGCTTGCTACTTATTTTAAAATGACTGATTATTGCAGTTAGGTGATGTGTTTTATTAATTTCTTTTGGTGACCTCATATAAAATAGGGTATGCTTTGCGACGAGGACGAGTTCCTTGTCCTAGCTTGTGATGGAATCTGGTAAGCTTTTTGTTCAGTTGTGAATATAAACCATTTTTTCTACTGAATGTGTGAATAAATGATTTTTTACTTCATTCACGAAGGACAAACAAGCATACATTTTATTGAAAGCAATTTAATTGCTGAGGGTTTTAGAAACCATTTCTTTTGTCAAGTAATGTTTCATTGCTCAAATGTGATTGATTTAGCTTGTCGCGATAACTTAATTTTCTTCTATTATTAAATGAAGTCATAAGCATGTGATTTGGTTGATACGAGTTTTTCCTCGCATGATCAGAGAACTTTGTACTGCCCACTTGCTCATTAACCAAATAGTGTGTTTTTAGCAGGCCTTTTTAAAAATTATCTGGGAAGGTTTTCTAGATGTAGAATCTTCCGATTCATTTGAGAGTAATCCACGTATGAATCAACAAAGAAATTAGAATAAGAGAAAGAACACAGTTTGGATTAATGTAAACAAAAAGTACAAGCAATTTCAGAAACTTTATTCTTTCTTAACGCATTAATGACGGTTTGCCTCACTCACAAAACCTAACCTAATTTTTCCTACACTGCTAATAATCAACTAGTCTTACATGTGGATAATGTTTCCCCCACAAAACTTAACCTAATTTTTTGTCACTATCAAGTACTAATCAACTACTCTTATAGGTGGATAATATTTCCCCCACAAAACTTAACCTAATTTTTCTTTCGCTACCAAGTACCAATCAACTACTCTTATGTGTAGATAATATTTCCCTCTTCTTTATGGACAAAGTCTTATGTATGGATTGAGTCTTATCATGCTATTCTCTAAATTCTTGTGATATTTAAGCCTTATTGTTTTTTGCTCTAGAACAAAGCATATTTACACTGGTGCAAACACGGTTTTTCTGTTAGCATTTAAAAGATCCTTTCGCTTGGAACCTGGCCAGAAAAAAAAGGAGGCATTTTAGTACTTAGCGCTTCGAGTCTTCATCGTTTTAATAGCATGATACATTTTAGTGCTTATGATACCAAGTCTTCATCGTTTTAATATCATGATACATTTTAGTGCTTATGATACCAGAATCTATCTATTGATCATCATATTTGCTACTCTTCACATTTACAAAACTTTCACTTGATTCATTGTTTCGAAATTTCAACTTCGGGAACGAAAGCTGACATTGCCTAAATGCTACAAGCCACATATTTGTATTATTTAAGTTGCACCTTACAGTTCTCACTAATATCGCCTATCAAGTTAATATTTTTTCCATTTGGTAATTCTATACTTCTAATAGTTGATTTCATCGTATATACGTTTAAGGCTTTTCTCTCTTTCACAACAGGGATTGCATGTCCAGCCAACAGCTAGTTGACTTTGTTCGAGAACAACTAAAGACGGTTAGTCTAACTTGATCTGGGCCATTCTATATTTTCATTATATCGGGTCAATTTGAGGTCCTTTATAACAACATAGGATTCCAAGCTTTCTGAAATCTGTGAAAAAGTATTTGATCGGTGCTTGGCCCCAACCACCGGTGGCGAAGGATGTGACAACATGACTATGATCTTAGTTCAGTTCAAAAAACCTGTAACTTCAGATGCTTCCCCCGACAAGAAGCCTATACCGTCCGATCAAGCCTCTGATTCAATGCAGAAAGAAAAGTGACCCAGTCATCCAGCACGGTATAAATGTTGCCCATGTTTCTTACAGCATCTGTTGGGGTTTCTAAGAGGATGACTAGATATGGTTTTTAGATTGAAAGCACGCCCGAGATCGGAAAAGGCGGTTGCTGATGACCGATTGGAAAGATTGTGTAAGTATACGTTGTATTTACTTTGATTTCTGTTGGATTGATGTTCTTTTCCCAAATTAAATGCTTCTTTTGTAGCAGATTTATAATCTAAAGCTTGTATGATCTCGATTCTTGATCTGGATCTGGATCTGGATCTGGATTGTACAGTTGATATTTCCATACAGGCTTCTTCAACATTATTAGGGTGTGAAAATTGTGTCCGGTCGGTCCGTGAAATTAAGGACAACATAATATGACGATAATTGCTATCGTCTAGCTTATACTCCAGTAAGGGTGCACAATTTTTATATTGAATATATAAAAGTAGAGTTTTTTATAGATTGGTCAAGTCTTTGAAAAGGTCAAATACCGTCTTAATTTGGACGAAAATTGGGAATAAAGATTTATCAAGAAATTACCCGCTGTTCTGTTCAAAGCTGTCCCTAATTTGAGGCTTTATATACTCACCCCCAACTGCCCATCCATCCATTCAAAAGCGTAACCTGTTTCGAGTTCGATACTGTGTTTTTAAGTTGTTTTCAATGGCTTCTGCTGCTTCTGGTCTTCTTGGCGCAATTGGGTCTTCTTCTTATTCTTCGATTCGGGTGAGAAAGGGGAAGAGAAAGGAGAAAGCTTCGAAAAATTCGAAGCTTTTCTGCTCTGTTTCTGCGTCTTTCTCTGTAATGGATTCTTACAGAACTCTTAGAATCCAGCCTGGTGCTTCTGAATCTGAGGTCAAGAAAGCTTTTAGGAAGCTCGCTCTACAGGTATTGGCTTCATTTTTTAAATTGTGCGATGATCCATAAATCTGTTCGCCCAAAGGATCAGTACTGTTTTTAGATTGTTGCTTCGTTTGTAATTTGAGATTTTACTCCTCTCTTTCGTTTAAGATTTTCTTTCATTTCAATTTTTGGTCTGTTTCAGTTCCATCCCGACGTTTGCAGAATGAACGACTGCGAACTGCAGTTTTGCCAAATCAATGAAGCGTATAACGTATGACAACTTAACCCTTCTCTCTCTAGAAACCCCTATCTCTCTCTCTCTAGAAACCGATGAACAATGAATGGTCCGATGAGAGTTAAAAAGAGAGCGACGTTGATGGGTTCGGTATGCTGCTACTTTTTGGCGTAGCAAATGACAAATCTCTAAAGAAAAGAGCCATAATTTTCCATGTTGAGCTTTATTGCTGACATCAATTTTATTTTGCCTTATTTTTAGTCAATTTGTCATAATTATTCTAAGAATAAATCATGTGGATTACTTTTAGACGTGGATAACGACGCGTTGGACGTCTTAATTGTTTGAATTGGGTATCTTTTCTTTTCGAAGAACTAATTACATTGAATCTAACTCAAATTTCATGTGATACATCCTTGTGTAGATTGTGATGAACAATATGAGATGTGAACCCACACCATCCGAGTCGTGCGATCAAAACATTGATCAACATACAAGAGAAACGGACGACCCGGATTGTGAGTTGTGGGAGGAATGGATGGGATGGGAAGGGGCCGGAATTCGCGACTACACTTCTCATATCAACAATTACATATAAAAAAGGCCGATCAAGGGAATCGGAATCGATCACTTTTAAGTGAATATAAGGGATTGTAAAGAGGAAATGAAGAAGGGTGTTCATGTAAATAGCATAAAGCCAAGCAATGAAAAAGCCATGAATGTTTTGAAAAAAGTTGAAGTGGGGCTTTTATGTTTCATCTGGCTCCGTGTCTTATTACTTGTTTTGTCTTTTTGACAGAGATGATATGGGCACCAATGATTTGAGATGCCACGTGTCATTCACTCGTTCCCTAACGTTCTAGCAAGCGCCACGTCACTTAGATCGTAAGAATTTCCGAGATCGATGTTAATCTGCTGATCAGATCTGGAAAAAGAACATGCCGGAAGACTACATCGGAAAATAAGCCACAGAAGCTGCCTGAGCATGTAAGAATTTCCGGGATGAATTTGATGCCCGGAAAGCTCAAGCATTGTAAGACTGGCCATGGATGTCTACCAAGTGGCCGGAAAGTTTTTGGTTCGGAGTCGATTTATGGAGAGCTCTTGAAGCTTCGAGCATGTCTCCATCCATCTGTTTTGCTTGTTTTGCTGTGGTTTTGTCATTCGAACGAGCGCTAATCGACGGAAATGTTCGGGGTGTTCTTCTTTTCTGAATTTTTAACCTCCTCTGCTTCTCCTACAATGCCCAAACCAGGAATTGCTAGGCACCTTCTTAGGTGGTTCAAGTTTTATACGTCTCCTCCAAAGGTTGGGGTCTGCAAATTGAATAAATTGCTTATACTTTCAGGCAAACAAATCAACAGAGATATAGGAATGGCAGGTTGAGGTACCTCAGATGAATCGGTTTTCGGCTGGAATCTCTTCGATAGACCATCTTCTAACAAGAAATGAAACATATTTAATCGAATCGAACCTGTTACTAAACCTTTATAATTTCCTAATGAAAAAACGACAGCCTTCGCTTATTGAACTATACGAGATCTCTGGCCGACTGGCCGGAGCTATTTATCACTAATGGGGGTAAAAAAGAGGAGGAAAAACAACCACCAAAATCATCAGGAACAGTACAGAACTCCAATAAAACAAAGATGATAGAAAATGAAATGGAAGTATTTCATACGAGACTGCAGCAGGCCATTTTTTTTGCTTGCGTAAAGATCATTTGTGGGTAGAAAGCTTTAGAAGAACTCAGTCGGCAGAAGATGAACTCGAAGAAAGTCTCTGGCTCCGTGCTTTATCAGCTTTCTCCAGATAATCTTGATGGGATTGGTGTTTAGAGCCTGGAAGAGGAGAGAAATCAAATCAAATATAGAATACCCGCAGAGCAACTATCATGTACTCGAATTGATCTTCTGACAGTAAGTGTCACCAAAGTAAAGGCAACAATACCTTGATTGAAATGAGATATACTTATGATCACTGAATTACATAAAAACGAAAAAAAATGGATATTTAAAGAGATAGTGAGGATATATAATGTATAATGATAACATCTGCAAAAGAATTTGACAGCATGTAATAACATCAATAGCATCCGCCCAAGAATTGGAAAGTAGATATTGGGAAGACAATACCAAAAAGCTAAAGCAAGGATTCCCGGGTGTTCGCTTAATGCTCTAGAGAAGAAACTACAGCTTATATCACCTAGAAGTGTGGATAATTTAAAGAAATTATATTTCGAAATCACCCCACTATTTCCATGTTCCGTCACACATTGAATGTTTACAGTGGACAATTTATCAGTCTGCAATATGATTATGATCACCAAGGTAAATGTACAAGTATTTAAAGATAATTCTTGTAGCAAGTTCTTCAAGAAAAAAAGCTTAAGATTTCATAGACTATGACGATTCAACAAATTCGTGATACTAACAATACCCTATTTCTCAAAAAAGCCCTAGAACTTCTCATCGTTAAGGAAACACAACAGTTAGGATAAAACCCACCCTTCAAACATCTTCGGGGAATCTTAAAGGGAAATTTTCCAGAATCGAATGGGCTACTATTATCACTGCATCGAAGAATTTTCTCAGAAACTTTAACCAAACAAAATCGATAACAAAGCAAGGGTAGAATAGAAGAGAAAGAAAAGTTAGAACCTCGATCCATGAGGACCCAAGGAATGCCGAAGACGATGCCAATGACGGCGATGCCTGCAAAGACGTGCTTTTTATCACCGCTGTATAAAGCTCGCTCCATTTTCAACTTAAACCCTCCTCCTCCATTAGCTCCGCTGCTTTTTGCATCGCTTCCCATTTTCGCTCGACAACTTGAGTCTCTCTCTCTCTCCCGGCCCCTAGGTTTCCCTCCCGTTGCTTGCTGCTGACCTTGGTGGGTGTTCAGTTTTCTCACAAAATATCACTCTTCACGATGTAAAGTCTAAAATACCCTTTCTTTCTTACTCTTCTCTTCAGTCTTCTCCTCCGGTGGCCCAGGGGCTGTATTACCGGCGAAGCAGGATTCTCAATTTATCTCTAATTATAGTATTCTGATTCTAATCAATCAATCGCACTTCATAGCCTTCCAACGACTATCTCTTCTGCCTTTCCGACCTTCCGGCCATGTTCCGCCCAGTACTCCGCGGTTAATGGACGGGACCAATCGGGTTTTTTATTCATTTATTTGCTTCAGATTACCAGACGCAATATACACACTGTTTTGCGATTCATCTGCATCTGTGCCTCTCCCGGCACTTGTTATAGCCAATATGCGCAAATCTAGCTTTTTCTCCCTCGTGAAAGTTCTTTATTGAATAATTGGAGACCACCATCGCCAGAGCACTATACTTCATATTTTGTGTGTAAATTGAGTCTCTCCCTGTTCTTGAGGAGATGAAGATTGATCAACTGGCACGATTCTGATGGATGGATGCGCATCATTGGTTGCTGCCACAAAACTAAGAGAAAGAGTTAGACAATATGTTCTGTACTAATGGTTGGATCACGAGGAGAGACAAAGAGAGCGTGCTCCACAGCCAGCCTGAAGATCTTAGTAGAGCTGTCAAAAGCACAGGGCGTCTTTGTATGAACTTGGTCAGAAAGTATTCAATCAAGTGAGGCAATTTTCTAATAGCAAACAATTAATAAATATAACTAACCCAATCTAAGCTAGAGGCTTGATTTAGTTCAATATCTCCACAGAAAGCTGAGTTTGACCAGAAGAAAGAAGCTTGTACAATTGAGCAAAGAAAGGAGTTGGAAAATGAATAATTCCTCTTACTGTGTAGAATTTATCGTATGTAAACGATGGAAGACAAAGGTTACTGTTCAAAGTTTAAGCAGTCAACTTCGCCATGCAGAAGAGATTTCTGATTCTACGTCTTCTTCCCACCAAGTTGAAGCCTGTAAAAATTAAATCGTGCAAACAAAATATGTTGGATAGCTATAACACTGGAATAACTACGTGACTTGCAGACAGAAAAAGAGGCCAAATGATAATTCAGATCCTTTGGAAATTATGTTAAACCTGGGCTACTATGGATGAACTGATCGTTTAAAGTGTTTTAATTCCTTACACAATCAGTGTATAAGAATATATACGTCTGTTCATACATAAATAATATAAAGGTTGAAAATTGGAGTTCTCAGATCAGTGCCTTGTTATAGTGCCAGGTACACGAACTTTTTAAAGTTAAATTAATTGGAGTTTTTGAAAAATAAAAATTTAATAAGAGTCGTTTATGTGTCTATTAGCGTAAACAACTGTATATCAACCTGGAGAGTAAGTAATTCCTGCATTAGCTACTCTAGTAGAAATTTTTCCAATATGAAAAAAATAAAACCAACTCTGAGCAATCCAAGGAAATTACTTGTTGATAATAAAAAAAGACTTATAACAGAAATTTGTCAATTTAGACACATGAAAGATCAAATTTGAGTCAGAGAAAAAACCTTATAGCCTCGGCGAAGAAATTCTAGTGAGCTTCCTTGTTCTTCTTGTAGTCCTAAGACTCTCAACAGCTCTTCTTTCGTCTACATAATCAAAACGCATATCAGATTCAGATTATCTTAAGCAGAATGTAGAGAAACAAAAAGGTCAGTTCACACCAAGGAAAGTTATATACCTCTCCAAGCGTGAAGCGTGTCTCACTCTCTGCCACACAAGCATAAGAACCATCTGTTTGTTTAAGCATTACCTGCCAAGGTCCTACACGAGCGTTAAGAAGGATGAGTGAATATGAACGTAAGAATTAACATCCACGTAGTAGAAAAGAGGACTTTTTCATAGTTTTAAGATTTGCCTGCTGTGAATCAACTGGATGAGCATAGCAAGTTTGCAATGAGCGTTTTGGTTTTTTCTATCATCATTTATTATATTTTGTCAGGTTTTTTGATGAAAAATATAAATAATAGTATTAAGAACCTAACTGTTGGCATCAGTGGCAAGGTTAAAGGTAGAGTTTTTATTATGTATTTAGCAATATTGAAAAGATATACATCACATACATACCAGGATACTGGCGAAACAAAGCTCCAGTGTAGTTAACAATATAAGGTGCCACTGCCACTGTCTATATAATGAGAAAACCAAAAGAGCAACCGTGAAAAAAACTAAATTGAAAATAATCAGCAAAAAATATTAAAGAGATCATAAGTACCTTTGAGTATTCTCTTAATCGAATATAGAATACTGGAATGAATTGAGAAAGAAACCGGTAGTGCAACTCTCTAGGTGGAAATCCCAGAATGCCCAAATCAGCCCTGCAAAAAGTAAACATCTGACAATTAACTGAGTTCAAGATACAACAATTATTTTTTTGGCATCTTTTGGTTGTTAAACATGTGTAAGTAATTAATACCTCAATGTTTCAAGTTCAAGGTTAAATAACAGAGAAGGAGTTGATGTAGCAAAGTTTTCCTGCATTTAGAAGAATGTCACAACACAGGACTTCATAGTTCCAAAATCAAGACAAGATGTTGGAAATAGTAGCTATGCTCATGCTGCTAAAATCATGTAGGGACTACATTTTTCCACCACATTTGACAACCAAAAGAATTTTACGAAAATCAAGAAAAAATGAATTAAAGAATTTTGCAAACACGTGCAGATTATATATAAAACCACTTGCATAAAAAAATTAAGATAAAAAATCTTGTCAAGAATTTCAAAAGCATGCAAAAAACTTTGTGATAGAAAAGAAATGAAGTCATACCACATATTTCTCTATGGAAGCAAGTTCACGTGTGCTGCAGTTTATAAATATGTATAGCGATGGAGGGTCATTTGACTTCCAACGACCTGCACATAAAATAGGTAAAATTTCAGTTAAAATGCCTCGAAAAAGTTCCAGCAGCTGCTGTGGGAACAAATAGAGCTATTTAAAATACAATAAAAACCAGCAGCCTGACAATCTTAATGACTCAGATCCAGAGAGCCTGTGGACAAGCAATTCAGTAAAATATCAGAAAAATTGTAAAACCGCTGACCAATTAATACAACATTTTAAATGTCAAGTTCACCTCTTTTGCCTATTTTTCTCTTATATTTGACCTTTTTTAAATGTCCTGGGGTTGAAAAAGTGATGAATGACTTTTTTCTCAACAAAATTGCATTGATGTAGTAGGACGAGTAACTAATGGGAAGCAATCAAATAAAGATCAAGAAGTGCTTCCATTATCAATGGAGCGACAGGTTCACTAATTATTGATAACTTAGAGTAGTTCAAGCATGCACAACATCCTGTTAAAAACAGCAGTTTTATACAGGCCAACCTTCGTTGTCATCTTCAAAATCAAAATCAAGCGTGTTCTTAATAGATCTGAAGAACGACGTGACAGGACCAGTGGGAACATCATCCAGGGAACCAAGGGTGATTCCATCTGTCTAAACAAACAAATGAATTTTTTTTATTATTATGGAGAAGCATAAAATATTATACTCACTACTTCGCAAGATAAAATCAAATAAGTTAAAGGGCCTTTACCGAGTCAAAAGCAGCTTTAAATAGTTCAGAAGCCCTTCTTTTTTCAGGCTTGTCTGGAAATACCTGAAACAGAAACATAGATAGGAACATTCCTTCAAATTAAAAACTCACACCTAAACAAAGGAATTCTCTTCTTACTATACAAGCTCTTGTTTGCCTCCTATCCTGAAGCTTCCTCACAACAGCCAAAGCGAACTGAATGTTCGCATCAATGAACTCATCTGAAGATCCCTTCACAGTGATCAATTCTCTCAACCACATTATAATTGCACAAGTAAAATAATCAACAATTGAATGTGAAATTGTAAAAATAACGCTATCTATCACATTGTGAATCCTGGATAAGCAAAAGAACATTTAGAAACATTTACTACGCAGATTGCGTTACGAAGTGTTCAAAGTAAGATTCATCCGCAACCTGAAGAAATACCTTATATGAAGAAATGTTGCTAGGCAATGGTCTGAATAAGAAGAGATAGAGTCAGAGATGACGATGAAAGCACTAATACGCGCGGTAATACGCTAAATAGAAAATAAAAGAAATAACTACGGGAAATCAATTTCGATTCGAGTTTTTCCATCAGCAAGGGCGAAAGCGAGAGAATTAGCAGCATCTGTGACGAGGATCTCATAAGATTTAGGTTTATACACTGCGACTCCTGCCTTAGGATTGGATTTGGAATTGGTGACCGCCGACTGTTCTCTACTACTGCATCGGATTCTCTGACAAACAGTAAGCCTTGGAAAACCAAAAGAGGTGGAGTAAGCGGCTGGAGTGTAGTAGGTCGGTAGCGCAGAGAAAGAAGCGATATGATTGAACGAAGGGCAGTGAGAGTGGCCGAGTAGAGAGTGCAAGTGAGATGTCGAGGAAGGCATAACCGTCATCGGCGCCATGGCTGAGCTGGATTTGGGCTTTGGAAATTTTTTAGCGTGGAGTAGATGATGAGATGATAACGAACTCGAAGACTACCGTCTATTTGTTTTTTTAAGGTCGTCTGAGTATTTATATTTATTATTTGACCCCTTAACTTTTTTAATTTACTTAATGTCCGATGGATCCGTTTACTTTGGGTGATTGAAGCTTTGAACTAAGGAAGGTAGTGATAGGCAAAACCGGGTTTATAACCGTCAATTAGATTACAACCGTCAGTTTTAATCTAATATTAATTATAATTTTTAAAAATCGTAATTTATGGGTTGGTGTTGATTTTTAGGAGTAAAAAATCGTGAAACCGAAAGTGGTACAGTAAGTAAAAAAAATTAAAAATGAGTAGAATTGACTCAAACCTTAATAAAATATAATTTAAATCTTAAAACTTGTTATAAATATGCACAATTATTTAAAATTTTATTCATATATATATATTATTATATTTTAATTTTTTTAAATATAAAATAAAATTAGGTTAAAATAATCTCCTGTATATCCCTTAGAAATTTCAAAAATCCGTACGGATTATCCCGGTTATCCGGCGGCCGAGGATCCTCTTCTTGTTTCCCGTCGACGAACAGCGACCCGTACTCCATATCCGGGTCTTCTCCGTCGTCGAACAGGTCGAACCACGCGTTGTTATTCTTCGATCGAATGGTGTGAAGCTTCAATCGACCGGGGTAATGAGGGTTGCAGGGTGGATTTGAGAAGGAGAAATAGGTTGAAGGGAATGAAGGAGACGCAGGTGAAGGTGATGAGCTGGTCAGAAAAGCTGCGATTGATTTGGCCGCTAAAGAAGCCATCGCCATCGCCATGGATGAAGATGACGATCACGTTGTTTTAGACTGAGTTTCTTTTCTCTGTTTTTTTCGTTGGAATTTCCATGGAAGACTAGATTTTGAACGTGTGGAAGCCGTCCGGAATCCGGATAAGAGAAGCAAGTCTCTGCAATGTCATGCCTTTCCAGTCTCCGCAATTTCCATTATATTTTCCCAAAATAATATTAATATTAAATTATATTACCAAAACATAATTTTAAATTTATATTTTTAATATATATATATATATATATATAATTATATATGAAGTATAATAAATATTAGTTATACTTTCAATCAATTAATAATAATTAAATACGCAAGTATATTGATTAAAAAATTATAATAATAAAATAACTAAAGTATGGCTCTAATTCAAATTAAAGGTTGATTACTAGAATAATTAAATAATAATAATCTATCATTATTTTGGAAATAATTAAAATATGTATTTTTAAAAAGTAACAGAGTATATTTCAAGAGGTAATTATTTGTTTTGTAAGAAAATATAAATAAAATTAAATTAAAATTCATTCTATTTCAAATGTGAGGAACAGACCTCCATGCCCACTTGGCTCGCTGCCTCCGCAGAGATCTCACCTTCTCTTTCTCTCTCAGCCTTTTCTTCCAAAAGTTGCAGGCTCTGAAAAAGTTCTCGCAGTTTTCCCACATTTTCTTACCGTTTCTCTTCAGCTTTCCCGCTTCTCGTTCATATTTCAATCGTCTTCTCCACTTCGTTATCCATCTTTAATCTTTCACCTCCATGGGTTCACTAATGCAGTTGTTTAGAATCCCCTTTGGTTTTCGTCTGCGAATGTTGACCTGCTTCTCTTCCATGGCCTGCGCTTCTATTGCGTCCGCATGAGCTCTTGTGTTTAACCGGAGTTAGGGTTTTGCTAAGGAGAAGCTTGTTCAAGTGCGATTTGGATTATCATTGGAGGCGGATTTCAGGAAAACAAATTTTCTTCGCAATGTCAGGGCCTCCGAGAGTCCGATCGATGAACGTGGCCGATTACGAGCCCCGACCGGTTCTTGGACCTACTGGAAACAAAGCTCGGCCCTGTGATATCCGAAAACCGGTTTCGAAATCTGTAAAGAAGCCTGAAAAAGCGCCTCCGGAAGCTGAATCAAAGGACAAAAGAGTTCTCTCATCACCTCCGTCTCCGCTGCCTCAATGTGTTACAGTACCATCGATTTTGAGACAGCAGAACCGCCACCAGGCTGTGCTCAATTTGTCTATAAGCGCCTCATGCTCGTCTGACGCATCTTCTGATTCTTCACACAGCCGCACATCTAGCGGAAAGGGATTTCGTAGGAGCAGCTCGTCTGTGAAGAGGAAGCAATGCGGGTTCAAGACGGTTGAGAAGGCTGTTGAAAAGGTTGGTGTCGATAGTCAGGTGGAGGAAGCAATTGGAATTTTGGAGACGAAGAAGCGATGTGCTTGGGTTACACCTACTACCGGTAATTTTATGGATGCTGTATTTGGCAGTTCATCTTTACTTTATAAGTCTGTTGCTTGATAAAGATTGAAGCTTTGAGAGTTGGTATATTAGTGATCCTATCCCGTATAAAATATTGTGTTCTGTTTCTGCCTTGTGTTTTGAAAATATTAATGAGCTGCGCTAGTAGATTTTCCGGAGAACCGATTGCTATTTAGCTTTTCTGGTCTCTGTTGATTTATACTGTAAGTCTGTTCCCATTCTTCATACTCTGTTTTTAGCCTGGCATGTTTGGTGCTTACTCTAGTTAGTGATAATTGAGTAGCTTTCCATTGTCTTCCCTTTCTATCAGGTAAAAGCTAATTGAACTTATACGGTACTCCCCTTAGATATTTTATTCCATATACAGACTCCTGGTTATCTTTATCGTAATTAATTCAATCTTATGCTTTCTAGATTTCCTAACTGAACCACACCATATTAGGAAGCAAAATGGGTTTAAAGTTTAGGTAATCCTGAACAATAGCTTGAGTTAAATGTACCTGTCTATCTTGACCCTTTTGGTTTTGTGATTGTAGTCTAATGTTATGTCATGTCAGATGTGCAATAATCGTATAGTAGTTGCTTCTTAATCATGTTATTGTTCCTACAATGCTACCATAATGATAACATGGACAAGACCAATGTTGTGTCCTATCCATGTAATTTTACTCGAACGATTTCCCTTCCTTATTAATGACATGTAAAGACTTGCAGGAAAGTGGTGGCTAAAATTTTCCAAGACTTGTTTGATTTAATAGAAATTGATTTTATCCTGTCCCATTATCTCCTAATTTTAAGATGAATTTGTTTTGATTGAACCATGGATTTACGAGTCAAATACTATTTATGTTCTAGTTTGACTGTATTTTCACCTGTGATTCATGAAGAAAAGTCACCATCTTTTAACTGTCGTACATACATTTGTCATACATGTAGACATTCACGCAAGTGCTAGTATTAATGATCCCCAAGGCTTCCCTATTCTAGTTGATGATATTTATGATGGTCCATCTGATTCTTCCCAGAATCAAATGCAAACTAATTGTCTCAATTGAACAAGTCGTGTGCTTGTGGGAATTGTCTGCCTTTTTTATTTTTTCATAGTTATGCGAACTCAAAACGGTTCCTTTAATACTGTTTGGGCACATGATGTCAATCCTTTTATGTCGTAGCATGTAAATTCGTGGTTAAACTTTCAGAAATAGGTGTGAAGCGGCCTGATAATTTCATTTGGTTTGATTATGTAGCTGCTTTTCTTCACCATTAGAACATTCTAATTTATCCTCAATACAATACTACCTTTTGGTAATGTTTTAAAAGTTCAACTCCTGATTACTTCAATTTTTTAAAGATCCATGCTATGCTTCTTTTCATGATGAAGAATGGGGAGTTCCAGTACATGATGACAAGTACGTAAAAGTTGTAAAATCTGATTTAAGGCTGATTTCAAACTGTATAGTTCATTATCTAAATTCAATAGAAAAATGTAGGAAACTGTTCGAATTGCTCAGCCTGTCAGGTGCATTAGCTGAACTTACATGGCCTGTCATTCTCAACAAAAGGGATCAATTCAGGTACCAATGCAAGATTTTAATGCCCTGGTTCTAGAATTATTTTCACGGAATTTGCTACAAAATTCATTGGTTAGTCTTGCTAATCTGGCATAACAAACTTTGACACAGGGAAACTTTTCTGGAGTTCGACCCTTTCCTAGTATCAAAACTTAGCGAGAAAAAGATGACCATGCCTGGTGCAGCTGGTAGCTCTTTACTTTCAGAACTAAAAATAAGAGCTATCATTGAAAATGCACGTCAAATGTGCAAGGTTTAGATCTTGAAAACCTTTTCTTCCTTTTATTTTCCAAAATTCTTACTCAGTTTACGTTATATGCTAATGCTGTCTTGTTTATTGGATTCTGTATATACTGTAGGTGATTGATGAGTTTGGTTCATTCAATTCATACATATGGAACTTTGTGAACCACAAGCCCATGTTTAATCACCTCCGCTATGCCCGCCAAGTTCCGGTGAAGACACCAAAAGCAGAGGTGATCAGCAAGGACCTGGTGAGGAGAGGATTCCGGAGCGTGGGCCCCACCATAGTCTACACATTCATGCAAGTGGCTGGGCTAACCAATGATCATCTGGTTAGTTGTTTCAGGTTTCAGGAGTGTGCAGCCATTGGAGAAGCAAGTGGGAAAGGTGCTAAAATGGTGAGTAAACCAGAGCAGAAGATCATGGAGGGCCCTTCTCAATTGGAGCTGGAGAAAGCCATTGGTAACCTAGAATTGATCTCAAATTAGCCTGTTTCAATCGAATGGAAGAGTTGGTTTCTGAAAGACGAGCCTGTAAATTCCATGATCGAATCGAGAAGAGAGCTTGCAGTCATCTCTGTACAAATTTATTTCCGAGTACAGGTAAATGGATTAAGGTATGGTACTTTGAACGATGTTATTGATGACTATTCTTAGCACCAGATTTTATAGGTAAAAAAATCCATGCTTTTTTCTTTTTAAAATAAGTTTGTGTTGGAAAACAACCTTAAAAACATAAATACGATCAACTACTCAAATTGATGTGCCCTAAATTGCGTCGCGTTGTGTTGTTGGGACTCAATGTTCAATTTTGTTTCATACGTAATCCTATGATTCTCAGCTTGTATTTATTTTCCTCTGAATATTGCTTGGTGAAATTTTTTATTTTTATTTTTTGAAATATTAAATCATTATTAGTTAATTAACATAAAATGAATTTAATCCCAATTTGTTACCACAAGAGATCATTGGCAAAACGCTTTCCCGGAAATTGCAGCCGCCAGAGCAGCCGTGAAGTTCGGGTCGTTGAGCAAAGAAGAAGCCATTTGTTTCGCCATTAAACCTTTGGCATCTTTGGTCGACTTTGATTTCATACAGTCGAGGGTTAGACCAGGTGGTGCGGAGGAGTCAGGGAAGCAAAACAATCGGACTGAGCCAATGGCTGGACCATGGTTAGAAATGGATGTTGCCTCGTGCGGGGAAGGAATTGGATGGTTGTGCTCGCCTTCGTAAGTTGTGACCACAATGCACTGATCTTCTATGCTTCTTTGTACCTAACCCATCAAATAATTTGTTCAATTTAATTAAAATTAATTTTTTTAATAACAGGAATCTCTACCTTTCAACTACCAACAACAATTTATCCGTTAAATCCAAAATGTATACCGTGTTTTCGATTAAATCAGTTGTTGAATCTCGATATCTAACACCATTTTCAACTCAACAATCGCCTAAACAAAGTTCGAAATCGCTGAATTATACATAAAAACTAGGGGGCACAGGTTGGTTCGACCCGATTTTATCTCGAAATAGAACTGGAATTCACGGTTTTGGATTTTTGGAACTGGAAATAACGATTCTGGTTCTATTTCGATTTTAATCTAGTTTTATTTTATATTTAAAAAATTAAAATATAACAATAAAATATATTTTTAATTATATTTAGATCAAGTTTAGTAAGTAAAGTAATTGAACGAATTTATATCAGATTTTATTAGAGTTTGGATCAGGTTTTACTCAATTTCATAACTTTTTTGACGCATGGTCCCAATTTCGATTTCACAGCTTTTTACTCTTAAAAACTGGCACCGATCCATAAATCACAGTTTTTAAAAATTAGAACCCAAACTGGACCAAAACTGACAGTTCTTGTTTGATTTACGGTTCTGATCCAGTTTTGCCGACCCCTAATAAAAACGTTCAAAATCATGTTACACATAGTCTGTTGTTAGAAATCAAATTGAAACACCTAAAGGAAGATCATGGGTGCCTAGTAGTTAGTTCAATAGATCACGAGTCGGTTTGATTTTCATGGTTTCGCTTGAAAACCGGATCAATCGAGTAACTTGACTAGTTTTTTAAGCACCCTTTTGAAAAAAAAGAGCAGGGTTTTGTAGATTTTTTTACCTTCTTTTTGACAGGGCAGCTCGGAGCAGAAGAGCATTTGTAGTAAGCTCTAGGACATGGGTTATCTCTGGTCACCTTTTGCCCGTACTTCCTCCATTGATAACCATCCTTCACGATCTGCAAACACAAGAACATGATCCTCTTCGGGCCATGAAATTCTAAAACTCAATGGAAGATTTTGAAGCTTTTAAGGTTAGGATGTTCTTACGAGGCTGCTTGAATTGGATACTTCGGTTTTGACGCAGGTTCGGGTGATCTTAGCCTTCATTATTTCCTCTGTCGAGCTGCTTTCGGAGTTTCCATTGATTCCGATGAGATTTCCAGTGTTGTGGCTGCTTTCCGACTTGCGTTTCTTCGAAGAAATTTGTTCCTTTTCTGACATTTCCTTTGCCTCTAGGAATTTCATCCTATAATCCATCAAATGGCTTCTCAAAGTGTTGCAGTTTTGGCTCATCGCCATTAGCATTTCAGTCAGTTTCTTGTTTTCAGCATTCACCCTGGTCAGTTCTTCCATTAGAGAACCATTCTGCAGATCAAAACAAGATATATTTGATCAGAAAAACTAACCCTAACCCGATCATTTTATCGAACAATTGGAGTGCAAAAACAATGCCCATTCGAGCATTTTCTCGAACAGTTGGTGTGCAGTAAATTAGATACGATTATTCTTCAACTAACCTCCTCATTCCGAGAGAGCTTTCTCTCCATATCCGAATTGTGAACATGATCTAAATGTCTGAGAGGAGTCGAATTTAGATCCAAAGAAGTATCGATCAGAGAAAAGTAAGCCATAATCCAACAAGAAGCCGAAAAACAATCGAGCTTTCTTCTAAATCAATCAATTGCAGATTTGACCAAGAAAAGAAAAACGAATAAACTTCAGTTCATGAGCAGAAAAGGTTTCAAAAAACTTTCCGAAACGCTCAATCGAAGCAGAAAATAAATAGAGGGAGTGGAGAGAGTGAGGATTCACTGGAATCATGGGAGTGCGTGCATTTCTGTGGATGCAAATGACGGAGTTGGAGATGAAGGTGGGTTGAAAATTTGCGAACAGAAATTTCAAAGTCAAGCCCGCCATTTACAGATAGAGCTGGTGTGGGGTTTGGCTGGCCTTCACCATTAGCTCGGATACATGCCTCCGACTTCCACTTTGACCCGTCTCTCCCTCTCGATCCGCCATGTCTGCAACTAGCAGTTAGTAAAGCAGATGGCTTTCTATCTCAACATCGTGATTATTTTAATTTTTCTAATAATATATTTTTAATTAATATTTACCACACCTATAATTTTTTTATTAATATCGATATAATATTATTTATTTTTAATCAAAATTCTACAATTTATTCATGGGTACATAAAATATCATTAATATTCTAAAATTAGCATTTTTCTTTTGAAATTACGTCGTATGTATATTTCGAATGGAGATTATTCAAGTTTTAAGCTTATCCTAGCACGACTATACGAAAAAAGTACCGAATTTCTTTGAATCTTCCCCGTCGACGGTGATTTCTTGGCTCTATACCGAGAACGTATCGCTACGTTTTCAAAGTCCCGAATAGAAGGGCACCATTGAAGAAGTCAAATTCATGGAGAGAATGATTCAATTTACTTTATCGAGATCATCGTTTTGGACCTAATGTTTAGTGGTTCGACTATAATACGAAGGATTTTTTCATTTGCTTAACCCATTTTGATACACGTTCCGAAAAAACCCTCAAGTTACGTATGGAAATATGGGTTTTTACGGACAAGAGTAAGCACTGTGACGGTGAGTATGCCCGAACGTAACATTTAATGTATCGAATTTGGAAATGTGTATGATTTTTAAATACCTTTTTTTATTATATGATTTGATATCTTTAATTAATTCGAAATCAAAGATATTAATTTAGAAGGATGGTACTCGTCCAACCTCAAGAAAGAGAAACACGTGGTTGACTTCAACACGACAAAAAAAAAGACCAAACATTCTCAATTTACCATGAGCAATTTGGTCAAACCCTAATTTAGATGACGTTGTGTTTAGGATTAGAATACTTTCCTTCCACGTAAGAAAATACTTCTAAATTTTGATTTATTAAATAAATGTTAGTGTTATCTTATTTTTAATTATATATAATGACGTGTTAAATTATGATTGCCTTAATTAATATTAAAATATAAAATAATTAAATATTTTATTTATTTTACTGATTATAATTTGATAGGTTTAGTATGTATAAATTATAATAATAAATAAATAAAAATATAATTATAGAATTATCATATTTGATAATATTGTGCAAATTAGGATCGCTAAACACACGTTATCATCGTGAATAAATATTAACATATGGTATGTTGCCTCTCGATTTAAATCTCACCATTAAAATTTCTATTAAAATCATAATATGCTTCCTAACATCGGTAAATGCTAATTTCCGAACAACATATACGATGTAATTCGTTTTACTACTTAATTCAACAAAGTAACATATTTTACATGCGTTACATTTTAATATATACTTAGGCTAAGAAATGTGACATAATTACATTAAACGACACATTGAAGACAGCAATCTCTCGTCCTTCCAGCTAGACCTATTCCATTTTCCCTTTTTTTCTCCAACAATATTTTTATATATTTAATTAATTAAAAAGAATGTCCAACATGTCAAAGACGTGCTATTTTAGGATTGTGGAAAGAATAAGCAATTAATAATTTAATTTTTAAATTTGGAGGCCAAAAAGGTAATGTTCTTCTCCTTTATTATTATTATTATTATTATTATTATTAGAAATATTTAACCATTAATTACAAGATTCACGTTTACTACTCTAAATTGCACCTAAACACCTTTTTTGTCCCTTTAGCCACCAACCATGCACATAAAATACAATTACTTTTCCTTTAATCTTGATTAAGGAAACTAGATAGGATTATTTAGATTATAATTTAATATTCATGAATTTATAAAATAATTAATTAAAACAATAAATGAATAGAACAACTGTCGAGTACGCGTGCAACTAGGCAAGAACCGGACAAGGATAAAACCAGAGTCAACGGGTTTTAAATCAAAGTCTCCAAAGTCTTCCACTAAACCAAAGAGAGAAGGAAAGTCAAATTTGAAAAGACGACGCGTCGTTCTTCAAATTTCAAAGTCATGGCCGGGCTCGATTGACAGAGAGTAGACCATGTGAAAGGAATAGTCGGGGTGATCCAATGAATCTCTACCTCATAAACCAATGATAAATTATCAAAGCTCGTGTTATACAAAGTAGGGATGAACACAATCAGACTGAGATCGTAAATCAAACCAAAATCGTGTTTAATCATGTATCTGTTTTAATTTTTTTTTAAACTGTGATTCATGAACTGGTTCCGATCTCTAAGAATAAAAAATTATAAAATCAAAACGATGACAGTGTGTCAAAAAAAGTTCTAAAATCGAGTTAATCCCGACCCAAATTTTAATAAAACCCTATATAAATTCAAAAATTGATTATAAACCTCTTAAATGACTTAAAATCTGACTCAAATATAATAAAAATATATTATTATTATATTTTAATTTTTAAATATAAAATAAACCTGAGTTAAAACTAGAACCGCATCGGAACCGTTGGTTTCGCTTCCGTTTCCAAAAGTCCAAAACGGTGAGTTACGATTCCAGTTTTATTTCGAGATAAAATCGGACCAGACCGGGCCATGCCTACCCGTAATACAAAGAATGGGAAATTAACTGAATCCAAGAAGAACTTCGAGTCCACATTCAACTATGAGTTGCACAATATACACGGAATGAACAATTTGAGGAGATAAACTATTGAATCAGAAGCTAGAATAACAAAGGCAAATCCATCCGACATCTGCATCGAAGACATCAACAAAATTACACTTTAATTTTGTCAAGAGCTCTAACCTGATTAGTTTGAGGAACTGGCGAAACATCTCAACAATCATCTCATCACACTCCAGCTCCAGCATCACCAACCATGATCTGGCCTGCGACATGAAGGAATTTGAATGACATTTTCAACAGAGCTTAGAAGCTCATCTGAGCAATGAAATATTAATGTTCAAATAAGAGATTAAGCTTCATTTTCTCATCATTATATGGATTATCAGATGCTGTTATTCTTGAAATCTCCAATGTTTGACTCCATTCTCCCAAGTGAAATAAAAACAACATTCTTTCATAAAAAAGTGGTAATCATGTCTAAGTTAATGAGATCAACAAAATATCTCATTACCGTTCTATTAATGGCACCAGTCATACTACCAAATGCCATCATAAACTGAAAGAGCAGAGACGAAAATAAATATAATATCAATAGCACTTACACAATCCCACTGTCCAAGAGTCTTCGAGTTCTGAACAGTCATCAAATCGATGTTGTGATCAGAACAGAACGCCTTCACCAATTTAACATAGTAAGGCCGGTTACAGTCTTCAGCCAAGACACAGCTGGGCTGAATGTTTCTCAATCATTTTTGCTCCCTCATGCAGACCTCTGGCATAAGCAAGTGATCTTCTAAGAACATGCTGTAACAGCCTCCTCATCACTTGACAAAGAAACATTTAGTAGCTTTATCAGCAAAGACTCAATAAAGAAAATGCTTAATAAGGTTCAAGGTACCAACTTCCACAAAAACTCTGCCAAAGTAGCAACAGCAAAAAAATTGTACAGTTTTCCCTTGCTCTAAAATTCAAGCAAATGCAATTTTCTGTAAATAGAAACAAGCATAAAAAAGAGCCATGAAATGGCATTTCAGCATTATTGAAAAACATTGCATTCCAGTGAGAATAGTAAGTTAACAAAATCTACACAACGAGACAGAATTATATTGCCAAAAAATCGAATTCCTACCACTTCTCATTCGCTCTGAAATTTATATTGCTACCTCAATCAAACTACCACGCAATTTAACATTCTCTTAAAACAGATTCGTAGAAATCCGAGAGAAAACGGAAAATTTTAAATCATCGAAGACACCGAAAAAAGGCTCACTCGCCCGGACATTTTCCAAAATGAGCGGCGTCAAAGTGTCTCGCCTCCTGCAACAAGAAACTACCACATTCAAATCAATCCGGCGTTTGATTATCTCAATCAGTAGATAGAAACGTAGACGGACTCGCTTCAACGACGAGGGTCAAAGAGCAGAGAGGTCGATGCCAAATCAATGGGCGCCTCGGCTTTGTTTCTTCTATATTGGGCCCGCTAGGCGCTATGTGGCCATTCTTGGAAATCAGGTCCAATTTTATCCCCTTTAAAATTAATTTACAAAAAAACCAAGAATTAAACGCGTACGTTCAAATAATAATTCAATATTAATTCTAATAAATAATTCAATATTTTTTTATTATACATGGTCAAATAATAATTAATTTAATTAAAATATTAAATATAAATTTATTATATTTATTGGAAATAACTGACTTTTTCTTATTTTCTTTTTCTGTAATTAATTAATAAAAGTGATCGATGATACCTGTAAGGCTATAACATCAGTGGGCCCGAGGACCCGTGGTGCTGAGCCTCTGGGCAGTGGGCAGGGACGATGATTCTCGAAGAACGTATATCCACCGTTGATTTTCCTCGATGATAGCTTGAATTTGTCGTCTTTTTCTGGGGCCCAAAATCTCCGACCACTTCTTTTGTTTTTTTCAAACTGGGGTCCACGCACCAACTGATATTTAAGATTCAACCACATTTTTATATTAATTATTTTATTTCTATATATTTAAATATTAAGCGTCAAACATTTATTTAGTCAAGTAATTTCACATAGTAATAAGATATTATTGTATTAAATAAGAGCTCTTATTTTGGTCATTTGAGATGAAAATATTACCACAAATTTAAAAAAATAAAAATAAATTATAAATTATTGAATAAAAAGTCAAAATGAAAAATATAATTCACGATTATTTTTTTCTGGTGGAATTAATAAATAAATAATCTAAATTGTTTTATAACAGAAAAAATAAATGGAAAATACGAAAAGTGGAGGAGGGGTGTCTGCCATTTTCGACCTAGCAAGCATTTCTCTTTTTTCCGCCGCCTTCACGAGGCTTTTTATATCCGGTAGATGCAACGGGAGCCGCGAGGTAATTCAATCTTCTGAACCAAATTATTGGATTTGCCTTTTGTCCTCGCTCTCAATCTGTTCTCCTGCATCTGCGGATTTCCGACGTTTTCCGATTTTAAGGTGTGCTTTTTGGTTCTTAGATACGTTCGGATTTTGATTTTCTTTCTCCATACATATAGCCGCTGAATTGCAGCCAAGCTTTCTTCAGTTCTGGTGTTTTCTTTTGTAATTTGATGTAGGTTTCTCTTTACAGATCTGCTGGGATTTGACTTTTTTCCTTTTTAATTTTTATTTGTAAGGGTTCCGCTGGATTTGAAAGTTGACGAGCTTTTCGATCAAGACTTTCTGGAATTTAAATCTCGATGCCGCCGTTTCCAAAGAGCGATTCGATCTTAATCCGCGAGGTCTGGGATGATAATCTGGAAGAGGAATTCGAATTGATTCGTGAAATTGTGGACGACTATCCTTTCATTGCTATGGATACTGAATTCCCTGGAATTGTTCTTCGCCCCGTCGGCAATTTCAGCAATAGCTACGACTTCCATTACCAAACTCTCAAAGACAACGTCGACATGCTTAAGCTAATTCAGCTAGGTCTCACCTTCTCTGACGTAGACGGAAATCTACCCAAATGTGGAACCGAGAATTACTGCATTTGGCAATTCAACTTCCGAGAATTCAACGTCAACGAGGACATATTCGCCAATGATTCGATTGAGCTTCTGCGCCAAAGCGGAATCGACTTTGCCAAAAACAACGAAAAGGGTATCGACTCAAAGCAATTTGGAGAATTACTAATGTCATCTGGAATCGTGTTGAACGATAGCGTCAATTGGGTAACATTTCACAGTGGATACGATTTTGGATACTTGCTCAAACTCTTAACCTGCCAGAATCTTCCCGACACTCAATCGGCGTTCTTCAATCTGATCAACATGTACTTTCCGAAGCTCTACGACATCAAGCATTTGATGAAGTTCTGCAATAGCCTACATGGCGGATTGAACAAATTGGCAGAGCTTTTGGAAGTGGAGAGAGTTGGGATCAGCCACCAAGCAGGTTCTGATAGTTTACTTACATTTTGTACATTCAAAAAACTAAGGGAGAGTTTCTTCAGTGGATCTTTGGAGAAGTATGCAGGAGTACTCTACGGATTAGGTGTTGAGAATGCTTAAAGTGCCAATTGAACACAAAAGTTGTGCATTTCTGTCTACATTTTACAATCAGGTTTGAACATAATACCCACTTGCACTACAAATTACTGGGTTTTAGAAATCATGTACTTCATGGCTAATCAGGTTTAAATTGAATTCAGATGAAAGATCTTCAATAATACTAAGAAATCGTATAATTTATGATTAATCAGGTGAACATTAGAACGAAAGACAGGGATATCATGGTAGAATCTAGAATATCCTTACGTGGGTGATCATTTTACATCCAATTAAAGGTTGACAGCTCTTTCCAGCAACATCATCCGCTTTGTATCCATTTGTCTCCTGAAAAAACACGAGAAACATCAAATGTCTAGGCTGAATCTTCTAAATCAAAAGAACTCGCGGGCAAGAGCAATAACCCTCCTGTCTCAAACCACCCGAAACTCATATAATGATATACAAGGTTAAAAAATTGTCAAATCTCGACCAAAGAAGATAAACAATGGGTGCAAGAACACAAAAACATCAAATGTTTAGAATTAAGGATGAATCTTCCAAATCGGTAGAACTAGCGGGCATTTGCAACAGCCCTCCTGTTCAAACCACCGAAACTCGTAAAAGATGATACATGAGAAGATTATAAAATCAAAACCCCTGCACACCTTTAAGAACACTAAAAAACATCAAATGTCCAGGCTCAATCTTGCAAATCAGAAGAACTAGGCTCAAACAACCTTAAACTTGACAAAAAATGATACTCTGAGAAGATTATAAAATTGGCAAATGTCACCCTACAAGAAAAACAAAGGGCGTACCTATAAGCTCATTTTCTCTTGCGCTTTAGAGTCTTGATACTTTTCAATAAAAAGCAGGTCACTTCCTTCAACGTGGCTTTCCTATCTTCTTTAAAGTTCCATAGTTCAGAGACAACATAACTCCCACTTGCATTATATTCATTCAGCTCCATCAAGGCTTTAGTGACAGCATTGTATATCTCATCACCCCATTCAGCCTTGAGATTTTTCAGTTTCTCATCATCTTCGTCGATAACGCTCTGTTTCATGCAAAAAATAACACAGTTATTAATAAATTGGACATTTAACTAGGATAATCATCAATTGTTGTTAGCATTAACATGAAAACTTTGCCTAACATAATTACAAGTTTACAACTTCATCTACTTGTAAGCAAGCTCTTTCACAAAAAAAAATTGGGCCTTCAATCTACAGGATAAAAAGTAAGGGATCTTCGTGAACATAGAAGAACAAATAGATTGGTGCTATGGAAATTGAACACTATGAAGAGAGGTCAAAATGATATCCAGAAAAGCATCAAGGGTCGCTCTCCGAGGTTCATAAAAGATTCATTATTAACTGGACTGGACCCATGGTATGCTCTTCAAAATAAACGCAAGTATGAACAGTTGACCAATTTCTAAGATTTGATCATTGACATAATCAGTGAAGCTTAATGTTGGATCTGATCTTAAGGTCTCTCCTCACTAACAGTTTTCTTAGAGAGAGAGAGGGAAGATATGGACCGACAGAAGCAAAAGACAAGAAACAATTATAACATGAGGAAAATGCAAATGAAACTAAGATCAATGTTGAAGTACCTTTTCTTTCGGAATGGTTACAATTTTAAATGGATGCCAATTTGAGTCCTTCAAATGCTCCTGCCACAAAGAACACAAAATAGAGGCCTGTACTCCTGCTTCTTCGGGAGGAAATCTTTGTTTGCAGGTGTTTACAAATGGTTTTTCATCTATCTCTCCCATTCTCTTTATCCCAATGTAAGATTTGGTACCCAGCATGTCTGTCAAGCCCTGTTGAACAAAGAACTATGTCATACATTCTCACAGTTCATCAAAACCAATAACATCACGAGGAATAAAGATATTTATTCATTCAGTTTCTCCATTCCTGATAA
Organism: Begonia fuchsioides; assembly: GCA_003255005.1. Classification (NCBI taxonomy): domain Eukaryota; kingdom Viridiplantae; phylum Streptophyta; class Magnoliopsida; order Cucurbitales; family Begoniaceae; genus Begonia; species Begonia fuchsioides. The sequence goes on from QAOC01013194.1 coordinate 54,179, forward strand.
AATATTGTGCTATTGTATTGATATTCAAGACATGAAACAACTAATATGCAATGATAGCATTATGATTCGATTGAGGAGTTCATACTTTCACAAAGAAAAACAGTTTCATTTTAAAATCACAATCTCAGAAGGTATGCTGTCAAAGAAAATGACAAATCTCACACGTTCTTCCTCAAGATATCTCAATTCAAGAAGTATTATGTGAAAGAATATGATAATCAAGTAAATCTCACATTAATTAATTCTTTACGAGCCTCCTGCAGCTCTGTATTGCTTTGACGCTCTTTGACGACAAGAGTTTGATTCAAGGACTCCATAACATCCAAATTCTCAATCTTTTCCTCCAACTCATCATTCATTTCTTTCATCTTCTTCTTCACAGCTTCATCATCTGCATCCTCAAGATGTTTCATCACCTGTAGCTTACCTTTCAGCTCTTCAATTTCCAATTCCAATTTCTGCTGAGCATCCAACTGCTTTTCTAATTGAAGAATCTTTTGCAGACCCTTTTCTTTTTCCTCCTGATGATTTAAGATCCCCGTTATTTACTGGAAAATATCTGGTTAAATAAAAATTCAACGAAAATATCTAAAAGATCACCTTATGTTCCTCAAACAACCTCATAACATTTTCATCAGCCTTTTTTTGTTCAATTGAAGCCAATTTAAGATGATTGTTTTTCACGTCATTCTAGAAAAAAAAGTGATCAGATATTAACATTAGATAAAGATGCTTTGTGCAATCAACACAAATAAGATGACACAGGACTTAAAACATGGGAATATGTCACCTTTCGTTTCTCCTCATCAAGTTTTTGTCTATCACGTTCAGTTACCGCTTCCTGTTTATTCACTTCTCTGCTCCGGGAATCGAGTTTTTTCTTATTAGCCTCCAATTCATGGTTTAGTTTTTCCTGATCTTCTAAGATCATTCGAACCTTCTCGCGAGCATGCCGCTGCATCTTTCTTGTTTCTGATCAATAAACCACAGAATTTAGGTATTGACAAGAATTAAAGTAACATTGTTCAGTCATTTTATCCACGAAAACATCAAGGATAAGCATCTCCTTTTTGCTAAAAAAATTGTTACATATCTCAAAGAAGATCTCAAAAAATTGGTCATTGATAGTTCAAATCAATTTTTGTGGGTTCTATGGGAGGAAACGGTAAAAGATTTCCCAGAATGTGGTTGAATTGAGGTAAAAAAATCAGCAAATCAAAGACATTAAATTTGAAAATGGGAGGATTTACCAAACAACCACAAAACTACAAATATTGACACATAAATAACTCCCAAATGTAAAATAAATGGGCAAAATTCTGTTGGGGTATTATATGCTAGACACGTCCACACACATTAATTTTCTTAAGGAAAGAAGAATTACCTTCAGCAAAAGCATGGTGCAGTTGATCTCTCTCTTCAAGCATCCTGCTTAATGACATAGTCTTCTCGTTGTACTTGTACTTCATTTTATCCAGACTTTCATTAGCTACGTCAATTGAATATGAAAGCTTCTCCACAACAGTATTTCTACTTTCAGTTTCTTCCTGGAAAATGTCTGAGATAGTTCTCAACCTCCCCTTAGCTTGAAGAAATTCCCCAATTGGCTCGTTAGAACTAAAATCATCTCCACGTGCACACCACCCATAGAAACGAGAATGGGGACGAGTTTCTTTGTCTATTTTCCAATCTTTTTTGCCACATTTCCTAGTTTCAAATGCTTTTTCGAAATCAGAGGCTCTCATGAAACCATTCCAATCACCATTAAATTCAAGAGCTGCAGTGATAATGTGAGCCTTCTCGCACCAAAATGTATGAACTTCTGAAGGCCTATATTTAGCATAACTTTCCAACCAGTATCCAGAATCACGTAATAACACTAAATCCTTTGGCTCAGCCACGACACTAACGATTATGCCCATCCAAGGCCACACGTATAGGTCATCTTTCTCGGGACGTTGAGTCACGGGCACTGGTGCAGGTGGCTCTTGTGGCTTATCTGCTCCGTTGCTTATGTAAAGTTCCAAATATTTTGCCAGAGCAAAGTGATTAGCCTTTTGTTTTTGACTTCTGGTAGCAGAACCTTTGGCCACTCCAGAAGCATGTTGGAACAATTCATTGTATTTGTAGTCTTGTTTCTTCTTCCCCAGACAGAAGGGGCATCTAAGAACGCCATTTGCATGCTTTACTACGAACTTTCCAGTCCTCAGCTGCTCCAAAGGTTTTTCTGCGTATTCATGAATCTCGGAATCGCTAAAATCACTCTCTTCTTCGCTGCTGTTGTCCATTTAAATAAACTAGATAAGACGAAATCCCGGAACTGTCTACACCAAAATCAAAACCCAAATTTAGTGACCAAATGGCAACTACAAACAAAGAAAACCCTAAAAAGTATTTTTCATGCGAACGCCAAAAACGAAGAGGTATAAAATTAGCAACAATCTCAGTCCCATTTACATAGAAATGAACATAAATAACACCATTCTACCATATGAAATAAACCTAATACATTCGTCAGCCAAATCTAACAGTTATGAATCCAAAACAACTCGATTTGCAACCAAAATGCCAATAAAAAAGCCAGAAAAATAGAGAAATAAAGGGAGAGAGAGTTACGGTGTAGCTTCAACAAACTAATTGGGCGAGAATGAAAGCCTGCATGCGCAGAGGATGTCTTCTGAAAGTCGCCGGAGCGAGAGAAGACGACGAAACTGAGCTCGATCACGGCGCAGTATATTTCAATGATAAAGAGCACTTTAACTTATTTAGTTAATTTGTCAAATTATTTTTTTAATATATTATAATTAAAATAATTATTTATATTAATTACCAATTGAATTAAAAAATAAATTAAATATATATTAAAAAAGAAAATTAATATTATCTTATTTCAAATGAATAATTAATATATTTTTTATATATAATTTATTTTCATTTAATTATCATGAGTACTTTATTGTTAACTTTTAGTTTGGTCGAGATCCCCTCCAAATTCAAATAATTATCAACGATGATATGATATAATTTAAATGAATTAACCCCACTCTCTATCAATTGCATAATCCAAAACTAAGATCATCTTAAGTTCATCTTATCGGCTCGGCCGCCGTTCGATCGGAGAATCTTTGCCGGGATCTCCACATGTTTCCGTTGATTATTTGCGACAAAATACAATGTTATTATATAGTTTTTTGACCCGTTACAAAAAATAACTCAAACCCGAGTAAATTCGCCTGTTCCGTGTCAGCTTCAGACACATACTTGGACAGTTGACTGTCCTAGTCCTCAAGTCTTGCCATATATAATAAGAGCATTCATTGGAGCATCACAAGCTCTCAAAAACTGAAGAACAAGAAGATTATGCAGCAGGAAACGATCAAAATGGCCGAGCGAATATCTGAGCCAGCCGATTCGGAAACTTCAAGCCACCACATATGGGATTCAAGCCCTGAAGTCTCGAAGAACAGCTCGAAAGATGAAACCCAATTAGGGAAAGGAGGAGGAGTTGATCTTGAGTTGGAACTGAGTCTCTCCAGAAAGAGTTCGAGTGAAACCGAGCATCGAGTTTATTCCTGCAACTTCTGCCAAAGAAAATTCTACAGTTCTCAGGCTCTGGGTGGCCATCAAAATGCTCATAGTCGAGAGAGGAGAATAGCCAAAAGAAGCCATAAGCTTGGTCTGGCTGCTGCAATGGAGTCCAGATACTCGAGCATTGCTTCTCTTCCTCTGCGCGGCTCTTTAACTAGATCACTTGGAATTCGAGCACATTCTTTCAATATTTACAGAAGCAGTGGGTGGGGAAGACATACCATGTTTCATCCACAGTCGATGACGGCTCGGATTTTGCAGGAGAACCAGCCTCTGACAGAAGCTGTCGCAGCACGATTTGATGGCTGCCGGAACCAGTCTCCGGCGGCTGAAGAAATAAGATGGTTCCGGCGAGAACAAGAAGGCCAACCTAAGCTTGACTTGTCCCTCAAACTGTAGTAGTAGTAGTTACATATGTTCACTCTCTTCTTTCCTCATCTTTTCCCGTTCTTTAGATTTCATCCTCGGGCTTTTTCATCAGATCTTGAAGATTAGCTGCAATTGATTCAAACTTCTGTCCAAACTCATGGAGATTAGTGTCAGGGGTTAGTATTTGCAGCTGATGAAAGATTAATAAGCAAAATACTGAATGAAAATCAGCATAAATTTAGTAAATTAAAAGCTGGTGACAAATAAGGTAAGTAAGATCTTGCATACTTAATCACAAGACAGAGCAGTAGCAAGAGATAAGCACAACCAAAGAAACATAAAGCTTGAATGAGGGACATCAGTTGACCCACAAGCAGTAGAAGAAATAGACCATCTATATTTGGTGAAAGAGAGGTAGGTCTAACAAGCCATGTGAATATAAAGGCACGCATTTGACCCTCAGCTGCCTCAATCACATCATTTGGTTGTTCCTATTCAAATCTGGGTGTACCTCCTCTCCTGCACAATAAATGATCTCAAATAGTTCATGCTTAAGGGACCCCTAAACCAAGAAATTGCCTTAGTCCTATCAACTAGATCTGATAAAATCTTGGAAGAAGTAAGAAATAATTTAATTTTCCAGGCAAGAATCTTCTTTCTAGCAAGCAACAAGCAGAGGAACTGGTTTTTTAAACATGGTCCTAAAACTTCAACTTGATAGGATCATATTTGTGGGGAAAGACGTCCATCTCCTAGACACAGGCTATTGGACTTGATAAATGGTGGGTCCAAATCCATTTAACTTCTAGCTTGTATTTAATTATGCCAGAAGTCAAAAAGTTCATAAAGAAAATAAAGATTAATAGGGAAAAAGTGACGGAAAAATAAACGTGCCACTCTCCACACTTACCAACTAAAATATTAACAGTTCATTCTCGATGAAGGAATGCTTCTAAAAAAAACCAAGCAGAAAGAACAGTATCTTTTTTTAGAACCACGAAAATATGAAGCAAGGTCTTTCCTTGGAAAATATTAATGGGCAACTATGAAATGGTAAAACTTTAGCAAATTTAGGAAGTGTCTGCAGGATTAGTACCAGCGGTATATTAAACTCACAGCTTGTCTCATTCTGTCGGTTGTTTGTGGGTTACTTTCTTCTTTTTTGGGATGACTGAATGTCGGCTAGGCAGAAGAAAATTGATTTTCTTTGCACATTTCTTTGTTATTTTGAGCTGTTCGAGATATCAGTTCTGTCGGGTGATCAGTCTACATCTACTAGTAAACTAGGGATAATTTTACGTATCGTAATATAGGAGGAAAAAAAATGTAAATATGTAATGACAAGTTTGGTAGATCTAAAAGAATAACAGCAGATAATTTTGTCACCATTTCTTCCACTTGTAATGGATAAATATGTTCTTTAAATCACCAAAGAAAATATTGGATGTCCCAAACTTACCTAATCAAGTCTTTCAAAGAATCAACTAAGTTTCTTTTTTCTCGATGAATGCTTTAACAGTCTCCATCCATTTGATAAATTCGGTTTTATCCTTGTTCTTCATGTAATTATGCAAGAAAGCAGCTAGCCCATCATCCACTCCCCTAGCTTCCAAGAAGTCATAAAGGGTTTCCTGCAATTCATCATCCAATTCCCTGTAAACAGCGCAAACAAATTAGTCCACAAAACAGGGTAAATAACTTTTACTCATCAAAGTTCTTATATAAAAGAAATGAAAATTGGAAATCATACTTGAACTCGGGTCCAGCATATGGCTGCGCAGCCATCTGATCACCTCTACGAATGAAAAGTTTGTTTATCTCTAAACTATCTGGCCAAGCAGAGCCAAAGATCTCAAGAACATCACCATCGCCCTCTTTAGAGATATTGATAATCAGGCTGATGTGAAGATTTACATCTGCCGCACTGCCATTGATTATAGATTTTGTAGAAGGAACAGCTCCATCAAACATGGTGACTTCGATCTTGATCTCTTCATTGTAACCATATTCTCTCTTTAATCTAATCCATTGCTCACCAGGCCGGTGATCAATCTCAAATGGACCAAACCTTGCCAATGGCTGTTGATTTAAACATTGAATAATACCAATAACGTATCTCTTGACAGAAACTTATGAAAACAATGTGAAATAATCTTAATGTTTAACAAGTTAAAATGTCCTACACGAAGTTGCTTAGAGCAAACAATCTGACTTAACGAAAGAATTTCCATTCTCAGCTAAACAACATTGAATAAATGCATATGCATTCCACTCTTGCAGATGCTGTTAAGATTAATCTGAAACGGACCATGACAACGTGAAACAGACTAGAAATACAAAAATACGACCTCTTACGGTTCTATGAGAAGAAATCCGAAGGCAAATTTCTTCTGAATAATAAAGTATCACAACAGAGAAGAATTTCAAAAAGAAATATGAATGACTAAGCCCTCCGAATCACGTTTTTCCTTCCACTTCTCTTCGTCAGGATTCCAAAAACTTTCGTTCACTAAAGAATAGTCTTTGTTACTCTTCCACCGTTCAAAATATCCGTGAAGAAACTAACCCCAAAAATCCGAAATAAAAGGATCAATAAAAATTAAACAGGACTGCACCGGCTTAGGAGGCGAACTTTCGAGCTCGTATCGAATCTCATTTCGAAGGAGTCTCAGAACGTGGCCTTCGAAAGCAGATTTTCGCATGTCGGAGATACAAAACCGAAACGTTTGGAAGACGCCTAAATGGGACTTTTGGATATCAGCTGGGGCGAGATGGTGTCGCGCTTTGAGTTTCCAAATTCTGATTGAAGAAGGAGCCGAAGAAGATGAAGCTAAAAAGGAAGCCGTTCTCAAGGGGTGGAGCAGGCGCGCCATGGCCGAGTGATTTCGAGCTCACAACTACGGCAAAAACTTCCGTACTGTCCCCAGAGGGTTTAAGAGCGAAAATTGGGCGGAGAAATAGTAGACTTGGGCCCATTTGATAATTATTCCGTAATTGGGCATGAACTTTAAGGCCCAACAATATTGGGCTAGAACTTTGGTTTGGTTCGAATTGATCCTTTTTTATTTTAATTAATTTAAAATAAAATAGAAAAATACACCATAGTAAAGAACAAATAATAAAGATTATCGTATCAAGTGGTAGCTATGTGAATATACCTATTAATATAAATGATACCATACTTACGTTGACATTTACTAATATTAAATTACATTTGATTAATTTAATATAATCATATTAAAATAAAAATTACATTTTTCAAGAAAATTATGCATGTCATGGCAAAATAAAATGTATATAATTAATAAAAATTACATTTTATTAATTATATACTTTATTTTAAAAATTAATAAAATGTCCATAGCACGACTATTTTCATTCACAAAATTATATTTAGTCAAAAATAAATTAAAAAGAGAATATCATGTAATATTTTATTCTAGACGTTATGTATCAAATATTAATGGGCTCAATTCAATGTTAATAATATATCAAATATAAATAGCTAGTTATTATATTTATTGTAATATAAATATAGCATATATAAAATTAGGGTGAGGTTAGCATGCACATTCCCTATGTAGAATCGTGGTTTAGGTATTGCTATCTTAAAACAACAGCGCATGTGGGAATGACCTAGGCTATGCACCCAACACAAGGAAACACATCTCTCTCTCCTCTCCCCTCTCTCTCTCTCTCTCTCTCTCTCCTCTCGCTCTCGATGTTTTCCTGGTTCGCATAATTACCAACAAATGGTGACATTGTTTCTGGTCAAATATAGCAGCAACCAGACCCTACAATGGCCATTACAGGAGAGAGAGAGAGAGGGCGAGAGAGATGGAGAGAGAGAGAGAGGGTGTTGTAAGAAGGAGAATAGGCGAAACATGGGGTTGTGTCTTGAGAGAGGGAAGAGGCATATGGATAGGTTTCCCATGTTTAGAAACTGTGATGTTAGCCACGTACCCTTGTCCACTCTTCTTCTCAATCATCTTATCTCGTGTAATTATTTAGACTAACCTTAATGTAACGTCCGATCGTCTTCGTATTAAAATTTCGTCGATCTGCATTACAATACAGACCGTTTTAATTTCTAAATCATTATAAGAACTTTACTGGTAAATTATGTTTCCTCAAACGATACAAAATTATACACTCCTATAATACAGGCGTGTATTCGTGTGATTGAAAATAGCGCTTAATATTCACCTTAGCAATTTATTAATAAATTAGGTTTTTTTTTAAATAATGTAAGATTTTACCTTCTTATTAAATGTAATATTGAAAAATAAATTATTATATATATATATATATAAAGGAGAGAGAGAGAGGAAGGACCCACAAGGCACAAATAGGAGAGAGAAGGACAATGCCGCAAAAGATGTCCTTTATATGATGAATCTGCCTTCACCCTCCTTGCTCAACCTCCCACTTCGATTACACCATTTTTACTCACCCTTGTAAGCTCTCTTTCGGAACGTTTCTCCTCACGACCGCCATGGCCAGACCTCAGCAGAGATTCCGAGGCGTCCGACAACGCCACTGGGGCTCTTGGGTCTCTGAAATCCGGCACCCTCTACTGTAAGTTTGAACTGAGTTTTGAATCATCCTCGCTATCTGTTAATCAAGCTTTTAGTTACGGAACATCTGGTTTTTTCTCTGTGATTATCGGAGATCAGAAAGACGAGAATTTGGCTCGGAACGTTTGAGACGGCGGAGGACGCGGCTAGAGCTTACGACGAGGCGGCGAGGCTGATGTGCGGACCAAAAGCTCGGACCAATTTCTCGTACAATCCGAACGAGCAATTGTCGTCTTCTTCGAAGCTTTTGTCTGCAGCTCTAACTTCAAGGCTTCAAAAATGCTACATGGCTTCTCTTCAAATGGCCAAAAAGCAACCCCCGAAACAGCCTCAACGGACCCCCTGCTCGTACGCCTCGTGTCCGAGCTGCATTTACGGCCAAAATAGCGCTGGAAAGAACTTTCCGGCGCCTGTGAATTCATGGGTCGACGCCGATCAGCAGTTCCAGAATCTTGAAGGTGATGATATTGAGCAGATGATTCAAGAGCTGCTTGATCTTGGATCGTTTGAGCTTCGATCTGCAGTTTCTTCTTGAAAGTATTTTTTGGCGAGGATGTTTCATGAAACACCGCCGGTGCATGGCCGCCGTCGACGGCGGAGCATCCATTCGAGGACGATGCTGCTGTTCTAACTTGGATATGTACTGTTCCGAGAAGAGAATCCATCTGAAACGTTTCTAGAACTTGTAGTAAGTATATCAAATAAATAATAGAACACCAGTTTCAGTATTTTCGTAAATCGAATAATTATGTAATGATATGCAGCAAAAAGACTCCCTCTCTCTCTCTCTAGATTTTGAGTTCTCCATGCATAACAAAAGTAGAAAAATAAGATTACAGTAGCTTTCTCTCTCCTCTCTCTCTCTAGATAGTGAGTTTACATGCATCCATGAGAAAGGGGGAAAATAAGATAACATGGGAAAAGTGATAGGAACTGTAATTTCTATTTTAGTCGACGAGGAAAAAGAAGAAAGGAAGAAGAGACATAAGCTAGCATAGCTCAATTGATTCAGATATGATAAATTAAATACAAAAGTTTAAATTCAATGTATGCGCTGTCATAGTGTGATAGTTGTTAATCTTAATGTTAAGTAGTTCTTTAAGATATCTAATAAAGACCTTTTATTTTTAAGCTATTGAGTCACTGTGATTTAATTCTTTCATAGATTATCGGACAGGGTGTGTACGTTATTTGCGCCATGTATTTTGCCTTTTGTTATGAGAGAAAAGGGTGGAGAGAGAGAAGAGAGAGAGAGTAAGATGAAGACAAAGAAACAAAGGATCTTTGAGCACGGCAGCAAATCTTGGTTAACAATGTCTTCCTGCCATAATTATGACCTTCCCTGTAACCAATGATCTTGACATTAATATCCATTCTAAGATCCCCATAAATGAATCCTAGATCCAAACTTCTATAGTTCCATAATCTAATTTATGTTTTAAATGGGATGCTAAAACCCATTATTTATCTACATTTTATCGAATAAATATCGAATCTTTACAACATGTTTTCGTGTTTTTCTCATCTATCCACGTTCAACTTTTACGACGAAAATCATGAAAAACTCACTACTATGCTCCGACAAAGCCCGTATCGCGAGTTTTTCGTTTCTTGTTCGATTGATAGCATGATCACGATAATAGACACGTTCGAGAACATCGAACGACGATGCTCCAAAGGGTCGAAAGAGTTTAGTGGTATGAAGAAGACAAAAGGAGAATGGGTTATGGTTTCTTCATCGGACAACAATCTCGTTTTGTTTTTGTTTTAGTTTGCAAGCTCGACAAGATAATGGCTTTGGACAGCTTTTGCTGTTCTTCCTACTCGCATCTTTTGCCATTTTTTTCTTCTTTGGAGCTTCTTTTTTGACCTACGACAATCATTTCCTACTACCTCTACTCTCACCAAAGTCGAGAAAACGTCAACAAAAACAAGACATATTCATTGTCGTTTGTTTCGAAGCTCTTGTTTTTTTCTCCAAATTGTCAAAAAAGCATTCCATGTCATTAGTTGTATTCAAATGAACTCATGCCCGGATGAGCTGCAGTGCACGGATTTAGCGTCAAAAGTCCTCTTTTGAAAGAAAAAAATAGAAGGTGATCATACTGTAACATCGTATTGTATTGGGTGCGAGAAAAAAATCTACTTTTATACTGTATAAATTTTATTTTCATGAACGATGTTGAGTTCGTACATTCTCACTAGTATGAGCTCGGCTATATCGATCAACTAACTATTAGGTCTTTGTAATCTTCAGAGGCGGGATTAACACAGTATAGTATGAACAATCCCATTAGAAAGATTTCAGATCATCCAACTTCGTTAGTGTTGCTCTGAGACCGTATAAAATCGACTGATCAAACACATTCACGAACAAAATGGCGGAAATTGCTGGAAACTGAGCTTCCATTTTCAAAGAAAATGAAGACCTGGGTTTTCCTGGGCAAAGATAGACCCGAAAATGGAAGATTCTGAATCTGGGTCGGGTCAAGCTGCTATAACTAGAGACCGCAGGAGAGAGACGATGATTCATATTTCCGATCTTCACCGGATTTCTGTTCAAACTTTAGAATTTGCTAGGGTTTAGCCATGGGGAAGCAGTTAAAGTTCCTAAAAAAAAAGAAAAAAGATGGAAGTTCTTCATTCGGGGCTCAAATTGGTGCCCTAGGGTTTAAAAATGGAAAGAAATGTGATGAATGAAGGTTTAAAATCCCAAAATTTAGAGCATTGATGAATGGGAGGATTAATGCATGAAATCTAGTGAAAAGAGGAGATGATCTGAGAAGTGTATCAATGGCCGTCGTTGTCGGCATTAAAGGACTCCTCTGGCCGGCACTTGCTTCAAAGCCCCTTTCCTCCCCGCTTCCACCGCACCGGAGACACAGAGATGGTGAGAGAAAGAGAGAGTTAGAGAGAGAAAGTATTGGAAATAGGAAAATTTCTTCAACTCGTATCTTACTTGCCATTACTTCTGTGTGTTGGGTTTGGATGCAGTAAATGCGAACACCATAGGTCAAATCAAAGCTCCATCTTCCTCTTCTGCATGCACTTATATAATCTCTGTAAATCTTCGTCTTCTCCACGGCTTCCATGGAGATGAGAGTGGTGAAGAAGATAGGAGCAGGAATGAAAAGACGGATTCCTGTGGCCTTGGTCATTGTTTTGGCGCTTCTTCTGCTTAATCTATCTCTCGCAGAAGCCTCGCAGGAGGACATTTCTGCTCGCAGTAGAAGACCATCGAGCAGAAGAAGCAGAGGCAGAAGCGGCGGCGGAGGACGGGGAGGAAGAAGATCGTCGGCATGTGACCCTTTTTTCTTGTACTTGTTTGGTTCCTGTGGACAGTGGCCGTTTCCGACCTCCCCCAGCCCGGAAAACCCTTTTGCTCCGACTCCCAGACCCTCTCCTTCTCCTCTGGTTCCTCTTTCTCCGCCGCCTTTACCGCCTATTCTTCCTTCTCCTCCGCCGCTCGTTATTCTACCTCCTCCTCCGCCGCTCGTTGTTCTTCCTCCTCCTTCTCCGGTGGAAGTTCCTCCTTCTTCTCCTCTGCCCTCACCGCCTTTGCCGTCGCTATCTCCTCCACCTCCGGTCGTAGTTCCATCCCCTCCTCCTCCTTCGCCTCCTCCCCCGTTGGTTCTTTCTCCGCCGCCTCCAGAACTCCCTCCGCCACCTCCTCCAGAACTCCCTCCGCCGCCTCCTCCGGTTCCCCTTCCCCCACCTGCCCTTCTTCTTCCTCCACCTATTTTTCCGCCGCCGCTGGTTCCTTCTCCCCCACCACCTGATTTGGTACAAACGCCAGAGCTTCCATGGCTAACACCTCCTGAGACACCATTTGAGTCTCCTCTCGTCCCGCTACTTTCTCCTCCGCCGGAGTTTCCCTCCTTTTCTCTCCCCCCTCCGGAGCCACTTCTTCCACCTCCGATTACCATATTTACTCCGCAATTTCCTCTGAACCCCAATCCTCAAACCCCCGATATCTTCCTTGCTCCGCCGCTGGTCCCCGACGTTCCACAAGAACCCTTTCCATTTTTCTCTGCACCGCCGTCGCCTGAAGTAGATTTCAACCAACCTTTCCCCACTCTATCGCCGCCCGATGAGCCGTTCTTGCCGCCATTCGAGCTTCCTCCGCCCTCTGATTCACCTCCGTTTTAATTCGCCTCATCACATAGCCAGTTCTAAAGTACAAGTATTTCCTTCGATTTCAGCCTTTACTCAGTCGCAGCTTGGTGCATCGTCGGAATTCCTCCGGCCGGTCAGCCGGCGATGAATTTCCATAGACCCTTGAAAACTTGAAACACTTTGGTGCAAGCGCACCTGCATGTAATACCGCCGGTCTTCCTTGTCATAATATTAGCATCATATATTTAAGTTCCAAAATAATGATTTATAGATTTAAAAAGATTAATATTATGTTTAATTTCTTATTATATTCTCTTAAAATACGAATTATTGTGTTAATTATTTGTACGATAAACATAAGAATTAATTCTCTCCAATGGTTGCTAACTCGAGGTCTTCTATCTGCGATGAACCAAGATCCAGAACTTGCAGATACGAAAATTTGAAATCCTTCCGACAATTCATCGTTATTCGCTTGTAAGTTTTCCCCAGCTTAAGCTTCTCCAGATTTGGGCAAATTGAGATAATCTTCTTCAAGATCAGATCGATGCAATTGCAATGGATTGAAAATTCTAGAGACTTGATTAGAGAATTCACCGATGCTGATGTGCAGTCTGTTTCTTCCTCGAGTCCTAGTTTTGTCGACTTCATTTTGATCTCATTTGCTGCAGGTTTTTGCCAGTGCGAAGAAGGTGATACCAGTCAAATTTGGAAGTTAAACTGGGAAGATGCTTAGATAACTCAATCATGGAGGTATCTGTGAGGAATCCGGCGATTAAATGAGTAGCCGCTACATCAATTGAGAACAAGCTTCTTCAAAGGCAAAGATGTTTCCGCCATTGTATACAGCAGTTCATCGGATATCTTCGAATGTGCAAGGCGAAGAGCAGACAGAGATTTCCAACCAAGCAGCGAGGAGATAAATCTACTCCGACGAGACCGAATATCCACATAATCTACGTCAATTAAACCAAATTAGGAATAAATCTTCGATAATCGGTAGCTTTTTCACTGATAAGAGCACAGTCTTCGACCTACGATTTCTCCGAGGGATACACAGTTAGTCCATAACGCTAGAATTGAGTTATTGGTAACAAATCCATAGCCAGAAATCGACGAGAACCCCACCGGAGCAGGGAGGCATCAGAAACGCCGATCAGAGCTCCGACGACTCCGCCTTCCAAATCCCAAGCTGCCGCTGTGCGAGTTTCCCCCTCGTACGACAAAAAGGAAGAAATGAGGCGCGTGGGGGTCACGCAGAATCGATGAATTTGCAAACACTTGTTAAGGTGGACGAGGAGACAGGGGAACGTAGGAGAAAAAAGAGGGAGTAGTTCGGGGCGCGTGGGGGTCACGCAGCTTGCCATATCTTTCTCCACTTTCCATTTCCCGAACGCGAAGAATTGAGGAGGGATCATGAATGCCACAGTTCAACCAATCAAAGCCCTCCGCCACGAGTCATCATGGTAGGACCCTCGACCTAGAGAGAAGTGAAGGGTTGTCAACGACACCATGCCTATAAAATCCCGCTCAAGGTCTCCCTCACCAAACCCATATCTCTCTCTGTATTATACGAGATGTCCGAAGAGGATTGGGTGGCCACGGCTATGGAGGACGATTTATTGGTCGCCGACCTCTTGCTCCGTCTCAACCACGTTTCGCCGCCGTTTCCTCCTCTTTCCAAGACTCTCGCCCCGGCTCTTCGCGGCGGTTGGATGGTTCGCCAGCGCCGGTCCAGGTTCTTTCCTAGACATGCGGAGGTCGGCAGGAAGAACGAGCCGACGAGAGCCAGCCCTACCACGCCGCTCTCCTGGAGCGGCGCCACCTCTGCCAGCGGCGGAGGAACTGAAGGTTTTGAAGGGTCCAGCCGGCTCGCGAAGACGTTCGACGGCGCGAGATCTGAGGTTTGTTTGCTTGCTTTAGAACTCTTCTCTTACGTTCTTGCTTTTAAATATCTCCGGCGGCTTTAACTCCGGCAGTCAGGCAATGTGCGTGCCACTGACTGGCCAATTCGTTAGGCAGTTAAAAAATTGACCGAAATACCCTGATAAACCATGATAACTACCAGTTGGCCGCGGTGTTGTCAAAGTGGGCGAAGCCACCTCCCGTTAGATTCGCCTCCTTTATCTTTTTACGGGTTTTCCCTTATTGACGATTTACCCTTCGCACGATCCACTTCTTACCTCCGGCTCCAGTTCCGGCCATTACATGCTTATTCCCATACTTTCCGGTCACCGACCAGCCATCGTCGATCTACGCCGACCCAAGCAAGAATTTCCTTTTTTGTTTTAAATTGGAACTGTTGACTTGTGCTCAACGTAGATCGAAAAAAGTTTAGACGAGAATTTCACCCACGTCAAATGGGGAGATTTTGGTCACTTTGATTTTCTCACGTGAGAATCCACGATTGATCGCCTAGTCAACTCCCATTTTGGCCTATGTAATGACGGGGCTCTTCCAACGAATCCATCCCAACCTAGAGGCAAAACCTAGGGCAGCGCGCGGAGGCCATTTCCGTAATTTCTCGATGCCAAGAGTTAAATGTGGCGTGTTTTCAGAGCAAGTTGGTCATCTTGCAGTTTGGTAGTGGTTGTGACCTTTTATATTTGCTGTGTAAGGAAAGCCATTAGAAAATAAAGGGTGTGATAATTTGGTGTTTGCGTGCGCAGTTTTGGATTATTCTGATGGTTCCATCTGGACCCTTCTTTTCTTGTAGGAAAGGAAGGGTAAGAAGGTCTCCATCCCTGGTGTACTTGTCTCCGATTGACTCTCGGTCATGTTGGGTCGGTTCCATAAAGTTTGTATTTTTTGTCAAATTAATGTTCCTCGCCCAAATTAAGGCCTCAGCTACTAACCCTTTTAGCAGTAAAAGACGATTCTGTAGTTAATTTATGTGATAATGGATGTGGGAATTACTCGGAGAAATGGTCAAGCAAATGGGAGGAACTTTTTCACACGTTGTAGTCCACGCGGCAAGGCTGGATGGGGCGTGGACCACGGACCAAATGTTTGTCTCACTTAAATTATGTTTTTGATGCAGATAGCTGTGAAGATTGATGAAGCAGCAAGGAAAAAGACGAAGAGAACGAAAAGAAAGAAGGTATCAGCTTTTGTAAATTTACTATCTGTTTATCTCTTGCAATAAATTAATTCCTGTCTTTTCTGTACTTTTTTTTTCTTTTCTGGGTTGGGTGACAGACATTAGCTGAGCTTAAAGACGAGGAGACTTCGCTCTTGAAGGAGGGAAGAAATTTGAAGAATGTGCGTCCTTTTTCCTGGATTATAGATTCATATAGTTCGATCTTTTATTTTTCTCTCTTATTTCTAAGCTTATTTTGTGTTCTTAAACAGGCTCTCATATCCTTACGTCTCAAAGTGGAGAAGCATAGGGCCACCAACGAGCGTTTGAAGTTGGTGAAGGTGGGTCTTCTTCCCTCTCTCTTTTTTTTTTTTTTTTTTNTTTTTTTTTTTATTTCCTTTCCAGTTTCTTGTTCTGCTATAACGTTTAGTATATATGGTTTTGATTGATGATTTATAAGTTCTTCAGAAATAAATGGAATTTAGTTTGTTGAAATCAAAGTCTAATCTTTAGCAACACGAGGAGATAGAATTTGTGAATTAGAGCTAATATTTTGCTCACTTGTTTTGGGAAGATCATGTTGTGAGAAAGATTGTCCCTCTACCTAAATGGTAATTGTCAAGAAATTAACCATTTATTCGGGTTGTTTTTTCAGTCTATGCATAAAGTTTCCATGGCTAGTGAATCTACTCCAATTTCCGAGCAACCTCAACCCGGAAAGCCACCGATCATGTTCGAGAATCAACAGATAGTTACAAAAGCTTTTTATTACAATGATATTAATGCGATTCAACAGCATCCAAGCAAATCAAATGCTAATCCAAAATCAGATGCAAATGAAGATTTGGGTACTCCTTGTTTGCTGCCTGATCTAAACCTGCCCTTTGGAGAGGATACAGACACTGAAGTTTTCAGTTGATGCGACCATGGGAAGTGCTCGAAATAAGATCATGGCAAGTCCGAGGTTTGTACAAATTCAAATTTGATCTTAACATCAAAATCAAATTGTTACATGTTATAAACTTGAGAAGAGATAGTGAAGGAAAAGGGATTTATCCAACCTTGTACTTTAGGTGTAGTTTCTGATGATTCTTCTGTTCTTCCATATTCACTCCTTGAAGCTTTTTTACATTTTTTTGATGAGATTTACAGACTGTAACTTCTTCGACAGATAATTTTGATATATGTTTAGCTTTCCGAAAAAAAAAAAACAAAGATCATGAATTCATCATCTTGTTTCTTCTGCAATTCTCATGAAAATACAGATGGTGTTCGAATCTTCCTTGTAAATTATCTTTTTCTGCAACTTTTGTCTCTAATTTTGTTTGAAATTGTCTTGAGTTCTTATTGGAACAAGATTTCCTCAATTCTTGAAAACATTGCTTCCATTCCAATGGTTACCAATGATTCTCAACATCAATGTTTTAAGCCAAATCGCGATCAAGTTTCAAATCAAGCTCGACATTTCTGCTATCATCATCATTTCTGGTAGTAAAAACGATACATTTATTCTCTTATTCTATAATATTTTAAAATAAATGACGGGTACACGATGATTTCCCGGATTCTCTCCCTCAAAAAGGAAAGCATACAAAGCAAGAATATAGCCCAGAAGAAACCAGACCGAGACAAAATAGCATCAAGTATATGTTCGAGAGAGAAGAACAATCAATGCGAGTAATTCTAGACATAGAAAACACAAAATCAATTCATTATTATGAACCAATTTCAAATTATAAACAACAACTTCATCAAATATTTCAATCTTTACCTGATTGACTCAAATGGGTGACCAAAACTCAGTACATCCACGACAAATCTTGCCTGAAACAGACAGATTTTGCAGCTCCTATCACACCTCTTTCAGAAACCTGAGGACAATCTTCAACAACCAATGACTCCAGTTTATAAGAACTCACAAGCGACTTCAATCCGTCGTCCGTGATCCCTAAACACTTTCTCAACCTTAAAATCCTCAAACGAGGGTATTGGCCGACTAGCTGCAGCCCTTCATCGCTTATCTCTTGGCACCTCACAAGCTCGAGAGATTCGAGATATAAAGCCGAGCTTAGAGCTTCCATTCCAGCATCGTTGAAGGAGTACACTTGGTCAAGAGCAAGTTCTCGAATCGGACACTTTTGGATTAAATTAATGATTCTATCAACAGAAAATGAGGAGAGCGATGGGAACTCACCGTCCGAATAACAAATTCTGATCGATTCAAGCATCGAACAGTTTTCTGCCACGGCTTTCAAACTCTCGTCGGTTAATCTCAACGTATTGTTGGCCAAGAGAGGTAGCGAGAAATCGGAAGGAATCCTGAGAGAGATCGAACGCAGATTACGCGATTTATGGGCTATTTCGATAATATCGCAATCTCTTATTCCAACGCACATGTCCAAGTGAATCTTCTCCAAATTCTTGCATTTTCCAAGCACACAAGCAAGCCCTTTACCCGGGCTGATTATGCAATTAACCAAACTTAGTTCGATCATATTCTCACACGATACCAACTGTCTCTGCCATCGATCGACAGCCAATCGATCGTAAACCTTCATATACCGGTAATTTGCATCCACTTCGAATTGAAGCCGTTTGATGGTTCTCCAACAAAAACCAAGCTTGATTAAATCGCCCTCTCCAATCGCTCTACAGTTCTTAATCGAGAGATCTTCAAGCTGTTGGATCTTCCCTAGGTATTCCAGCCACTCGACACTACTAATATTTAAGCATCGAATGAGGTGGAGAGTACTAAGCCTTTTGCAACCAACAGCAAGAGAAAATATGCCACAGCCCGAAATTCGTGGGGTGAAAATCAGTTTCAAACCAGAGAGTTTGGAGCAAGAAGTTAAATACCGAAGACCTGAATCCGTGATAAATGTACAATAGCTTAAGGTGAGATCAGCCAATGATGGGCAATGACTCGAAAGAATCGAAAGTCCTTGATCATCTAATTGTTTTCCTAGTTTTGACATCCAACCAGCATAACTAATCTCGACTTTTGCCAAGTTTGAGAACCTTTTGCAGAGAGATGTTAGAGCTTCATTTGCAGGGTTTAATCCAAAGCCAACTCGAAGAAATTGTCTTTGAACTTTGTCTAACTCGTGGAGTCGTTACATGACAGAGAAATTGAGTTTCTGTCTACGTTTTTCTTAATTCTGCACAAGATTTCCCAAATCAACACATCGGGTAAACTATCCATCAAGTCGGGCTCTTTCGTTTCCTGCATGATGGAGTATAAATAATTTGAACTCAATAGCTATAGAGAATATAGAATCTAGAATAAGTGTGAAATGATGAATTCATCTGTGCACCCTATCCTTCAAATATACACAAAATGCTCTCTAATATGAAATTCTTACTCAAACGGGTTGCAGGCATAGTTCATCCTGCTCCTGTGGTTCAAAAAACAAAAATCAAGCAAGAAAGCTCAAAATCTAGACACTCGAAGTAGATAAGAACAGGAGATCTATTATCAAATTGTCCAAAAGTTTTCTTTTGAAAACGGCGAAACCTCCAAATGGGCGAGATACTTCCTATAATGAAAATAATAAATTTTTAAAATCTTCAACTCACGATTCATACCAAATAAACAGAATCGCGAAGGCGGCATCAATGCAGAAAAAAAAATCGAAAGCGAGAGATGGAATCCGAAGAGAAAATTACTATATCCAGAAATAGCTACCGATATATGAAAGGTCCATCAGTAGATCCTAGACAGTAGAGATTCGATTATCGCGCAACTTCAATAATTTATGCAAGAACAATGCACGAAAAAATGGGAAAGTAAATCAAAAGGGCAGCTTAGATTTGAGTCAGAAAAGATGATCGCGCCGGAAAATGAAGCGCAAATACAACTTATCAGAAAGAGGATCAGAAGTAGGGAATAACAGTCGAAATAATCATCAATCTCACGCACCTGAATAAGAGGGGAGAGGCTTCTAATAGGAGGAGAGGAAGGATAATTGATTGGTTAAGAGATAATACATTAATTACAAAAATTCGGTTTCGACGGCGACAATGTCCTAGTATTAGAATTGTTACCCCTAGTCAAACTATCAGGTTAGAATGTATAAGCACTGAGGAAAAAAATGGATAATCGATCAAATAATGATGGGCTCAGGCCAAAACAAAAAACTCTTTGTGTTGGTTTTCTAATTAAAAAATTGATGATAATTATTAGTTTTACTTTTATATTAGTTATAATTTAAAAAAATATATAATTTATATATCGATGCAAATTTTTAAACGTACAAAATCGTACAATCAAAATCGATACCATAAGTCACAAAAATTATAAAATCAAATAAAATCTGACTTATACTTTAATAAAATTTAACAAAAATCTTAAAATTTGTCATAAATATATTCAATTACTTAAAAATCAATACAAATATAATAAAAATATATATTTTATTGTTATATTTTAATTTTTTAAATATAATATAAAATTAAACTAAAACTAAAACAGAATCGAAACCGTTAGTTTCAATGCTAATTCAAAAAATCTAGAACTGTAAACTTCAAATTCTATTTTATTTCAAGATAAAATCAAGTCAAACAAATATGTATCCATCTTAATAAGTCACGCCTGGGAAAGGTCACATTTTTAACTCTATATATACAACATATATATATATATATATATATTAATAATTTATATTTTTATTTGCATTTATCAATTAATAGAAGGATCAATAATTATTAATTCATTAAAATATTTGAATATTAATATTAATTACTATGTAAATAATTATTTATTATATTATAATAATGGATGACAAAACATAAATAAAAATACAAAAATATAATAAAAAAATAATCTTAAAATCATTGCAGATTAATAATGATCTATATGCACTAGCAAATAACTAAACAATAAACAATTTATAATAGTGAACAAACTAGAATTCGATAAAAATATGCATTTACTGCAACTCTTTTCGTTCGTTCTTTATTTCGACGATTTATTTCTATGCAAATATAACATCGATTTCTTACTCTTTATATGTCACACGACGATTGCTTCCGTCATTTTAATAAATTAATAAGTATCGAGTTGACAAAGAATCCGCTAAAAAATGTAACAATAAAATTGAATCACCAATTTTAGAAGTTGCACTAAGATATTTATATGAAGGTTAAAGATCAAAATCAGGGATAAGAAGCCATAACTTCGAGAGAGAAGGAGATGCTGAATGTCCTTCCAAATTCCAGTCCGGTCGATCCGGCTAGCTGCTGTTTCACTCATGTTCGTTCGAAAGTGATCGCTGATCCACTGATTTTTCTGTTTCGAGAGATGCCATCAGATCTCGAAGCTGTAACAGATGGAAAATCGACAGTGCTATTAATGGTTATGCATGTAAATACTTGTGGATCGAGAAATTATAAATAGTTAGTCTAGTTTTTTTTAATAATTTCAATCATTATTTGACATATTAACGAATATTTAAGATAATATAATACCCGAGTAATCATAATATTGTTTTTATTTATCACCTGCTCTTCCAGAATTCGTACTTTGTCGTCTTTTGCTTCTAATGTCTTCTTCTCCCTGAAATGCAAAGCATTTATAGTAGTGAGTGTAATGCAACAACTAGTTGATGAGACTGATCTTAAGTTCTACCATGTGAGATAGACCTTAAGCGACCGGGTCTAACCCGAACCCTAGACTCAATCTATCAACATAATCGCGAATCAGTTCTTAAATAAGTCTCGTAAAGTATTTTATTATAAAAGGTTGAAGGGATTCGGAGTCCGGGATTCGGGACTTTAGGGCTATTAATAAAAACGAGATTAGGTTGCTATTTTTTATGGAAGGAAGGAGACAAATGAGAGACAGAGAAAGGGATCAGCTAGGCTTAGAGGGCCAAATGAGAAGAAAAAAAATACCTTTCTTCAATTGAGCGAAGCTTAGCTTTCCATATCTCCTGATTCTTCAAAAGATTTTCATTAAGCTGCAAGAAGACACCAAAAATTCAAATACGATCCACCAAACTTTATCACAATCAAATATTTATTCTTCTTACATCATCTAGAAACTTCTTTTCCTTCATGCATTTATCAAGCTTGGACTGCAATTTCTGCAATTTTAAGTTAGCCGACTTCTCAACTGCTTCAAAAAGTTCTCTTTCAGTTTCTTCCTTGACTTCTTGCAGCAAGGATTCAAAATACTGAAATAATGCAGAGAATTTTAGTTATAGACAGGACCACAAGTTCCGATACATTGACATACAAATACAAGCAATATTCACATAATAAAACAGTCAAATAAAATGTTTGTACTAAATCCAGCAGTTCGTGTAATCATTCGTCATACTTAGCTCCTGTTGAAAAAAAATGTAATGGTAGGTATGTTTAGGAAATGCCAGCCAGAACAAAGGATTCTTTGCAGATAGAGGAAACTAAACTCTCGTAACTTGGAAAAGAAGGCCATAAACCTCTTGCCAAAAGAGACTCAATATTAAAGTTACATAATTACTTTGCCATTTAACAAAATTCCTCAAATGATTTTGTTGGTAAGCCTAGGATGTTTTCACATATCTTCCTCCTAACATTGATTAAAAAACAGAATCCATGATATTCAAATAATAATCACGCACTATTTTTTGGTTTTCGAGCTGGGTCGTGAGCAGGTCATTGTACTCGTTCACAATCTGCAAATACAGAAACTGTTAACAAGGGTAAGAATATTACAACAGAAAATGACAATATGAGGAAAAGCATTTACAGCTTCAACTCTACTGTTCAGAACAGCCTCCCTCATTCCACTATCTAAGTGGTCACAGCTTCCACACCCATCATTGGCATGAATGCAATGAGTGTTTAGCTCAACCAACTTCCCATCAGTTTTAGATTGAATCAGACGATGAACATAATTGTCCCCTGCATAATCCCAGACTCGCTGGGTTTCCAATTCAAGAGAGTAACAATGCTGTGTTTCTTTCCAATGATCTATGGCATGTCCCTCTTTATACCTGCATAATTTTTTAAAAGTTTTGTTTTTCCAAATGAGACATTTGAGAGATTTCAGAACCTGTGGGAAACAATTACAGAAAGGAAAGAAAGAATAACCTCCCACATCCAACGCTGCCACAGATGACACAGATCCAAAGATTCTCAGAGGTTTGGCAAATGGAACATAATGATTTTTCCAGCTGCTGCTGGCAATAACGACACACCTGTAGCAATATGGATCAAAAATTTGTATTTCACATCTCACCTCACTCCTGCTTTCTTTTTATGTAAGAATGACACATGATCTTAAAAGTTATAGTTAAGATAACTAGAAAATGTCACTTAGCTACAAGTCATACAACATACAAAGACACAACAAAAAGCACTAATACAATCAGTTACCGGGCAAGAAGAGTCTGTCCATTTTGAAATGCAAGAACAATGAAATGAATGGTTGCATATAGTCGTCAGAATTCCGCCAGTGTCTTGGTCTAATCTCTCTACACCACCATAAATTGCAAGTGGAATCCATAAATACAAATTTGAAGAAACAATGAATCCAGCTACTGTTTCTTGCTAATATAACATGTTATTATGTGTGCATGACATGCAAAAAAATCCACGTACCAAGGCAGACTGGACATGTAGGCTGCTCGGTTGAGCTTGCAGAAGATGCTTGTGCATGTTCAACTGAAGCTGTGAACTGAACGTCTACAGTGAAAAGCACTCTGCAAAGTTCTGCCTACGACAATGTATAAATTACAAATTTCATGATGAAGCAATTCAAATCCCAGATTCGGTCAAATAAAACCCCAACCTCTAGTGAAGAAAATCTGCTTCCATTGAAATGCTTGTAGAAATTATCAGTGGAATGCTGACTATCAAACTTGATCAACACACTGTATCTACCCTCAATTTCATCATCTCTGATGCATCAAAAAATAAGAAAATCAAAATGAGAATCAAGTGCAAGATTATAACATCTTTTTGAAATTGAACCTGACAATTCTCATCTCCACAATATGATGAATGAATGAGCCGCAGAACTGACAGAAGTCTGCATATGTCATGTGATTCGGCACTCCAAGCACGCAGACAATCGGCTTTCTCTCAACCTACTCAAAACCATCATTTAATTCAATCTCTCAAACTACTTCGATTCTTTCACTTAATTCAGCAAAGAGACAACATTTTTAAACCACTGTGGTATCACATAAAATATGACAAACCCAAGATCTTTTTTTCCCAATGTCTATTGTACTTTTTCTTCAAAGATTTCTAATAAACCCCAGTTCTTTCTTTGAACTGCAGTGATCTCAAATATAGGATTAATTTTCCACAAAAATTGTAAATTTCTCTTGAAATTTCCATTCGAAGAAAAAGCTCCGGAAGTTTTGAGACAAATTCATAGACATATTAACAATAACGGAACTAACCAGAGAAAGAAGAAAAAGTCAATCATAACTGCATTATTATCACCATCCAGAATTCAACTCTTATCATAGACAAAACACCTGACCAAAAATACTCTTAACGCTACATAAGAACTCAGACGAAACACCAAGAGACATACTAACAATGATCCAAAATTAGAAGCCACATACGGGAAGATAATAAGACGAAGCCGAAGAGGAGGATAAAAGCATGTCCTCGCGAAAAAGATGAACGACCCCTTTGGTCTCCTCTATTCTAGGGTTTCCAGATGAGAAATGGAAAGCTTGCGTTATATTGGAAAGAGAGGAGGAAGATGGAAATGAATCACTAGCATCATAGGAAATCATAGCTGTAGGCGGTGGCCGTGAACCATCATCGGACGAAGCCTCTCCGGCGAGCAAAGTACTCGAGCTTGTTGCCATTCGCAGTGAATCTCGTCCGTTAAAATTTTGCGGGATCACCTTCCGACTGAGATTTATATATTTGGGTCCGAGAGCGGAACTCTCTGTGGTAGAGCCTTGGTACACCACGTCTTATAACCAATAAAAACACGCCACGTCTACACCGCCATCCAGTGAAACGATATGTCGTTTCAGTCATTTCCGGCCACTACCTAAAAAGCACGGCGACATTGAAAATAAAGGATCGGACTATCTCGGACCGGTCAGTTTCCCGGCCATGCTTTCTTCTTCCTACCGTCGTTTCTATCTCCTTCGATATCAGTCTTCGCTCCTCCTTCCGGCGTTTTCTCGATCGTTTTCCCCAGATTCCACCGATTCCGTTTCCTATATTAACCCCATCGCCTTCGAACCTCACCCAAATCCAACCAGTTTCGAGCACCCAGCTGTGCTCGAGGCACTGACGTCCTATTGCAATGACTGGAGGCGTGCTTACGATTTCTTCAAGTGGGTTGAATCCGAAAGCCGGTTCGAGCACACCACTGAGACTTGCAATCGGATGCTGGATATTCTGGGCAAGTTTTTTGAGTTCGATCTATCGTGGGAGTTAATCAAGCGAATGCAACTAAACCCGCTATCGCAACCTGACCATACCACAGTTCGAATTTTGTTCAAGCGCTATGTATCGGCTCATTTGGTAAACGAAGCTCTAGAGGCGTACGAAAGATTGAATGAATTCAACTTGAAGGACGAGGTTTCTTATTGCAGTCTTATCGACGCTCTTTGTGAGTATAAGCACGTAATGGAAGCTCAAGACTTGTGTTTTGGTAAGAACAAGACAATGGATTATGCCAATAGTACAAAAATTTACAACATAATTCTTCGAGGTTGGTATAAGATGAAATGGTGGAGCAAATGCAGAGAATTCTGGGAAGAAATGGATATAAAGGGTGTTCGAAAGGATTTACATTCGTATTCCATTTACATGGACATCCAATGCAAGAGTGGTAAACCACACAAGGCTGTAATGTTGTACAAAGAGATGAAGAAGAAGGGTATAAAACTAGATGTAGTGGCTTACAACATTGTTCTTCGTGCTGTTGGTCTTTTCGAGGGCATCGATTCAGCTCAGCGAGTTTTTCGCGAAATGAAAGATCTGGGTTGTGAGCCTAACGTTTCTACATATAACACAATTATCAAACAATTGTGTGAAGATGGTCGATATAAGGATGCACACCAATTGCTCGATGGAATGCTTAAGAAGGGTTATGAGCCAGATGTGATTACTTATCACAGTTTCTTTCGGTGTCTTGAAAAACCGAAAGAGATTCTTATGTTATTCACACGAATGATCGGAAGTGGGGTTCGTCCGAGAACTGATACATATGTGATGATTATGAGGAAATTCGGGCGGTGGGGATTTCTAAGACCGGTTTTTATGGTGTGGAAGAAGATGGAGGAGCTTGGGTGTAGTCCAGATGAGTCTGCTTATAATGCTTTGATTGATGCATTGGCTGAGAAGGGGATGGTTGATATGGCTAGGAAGTATGAGGAGGAAATGATGGCAAAAGGGCTTTCATCTAAGCCTAGGGAAAATTTGGGCACTAAGCTTATCGGATCGAGATCCGAAGATTTGAGCCGGGATTTGTGACGGGTAGGAGCAATCTTACGATTTTGTTTCGATTTTGTTTCGATTATATGCGCTTACAACCAAATTGGCAACCCATGCTAAGGAAAAGAGATTAAATCTAGAGAAGATTTTCTAAAACTATTTTATATTCTTCTGAGTTTATTCTGTCTTTGAGCCTGCAGACTAGTGGCCATGTTTTTGGAGGTTCTTCCATTGAAGGAGGCTCACCTTCAGGTACTCTTGTTGATGATTTTTGTAATTTCTAATAGAATTGGCCTTCTTCGGTTTGTAGGGGTGATAACGGGATCAAATTAACCTGACAAACCTATAAAAACCGACTATTTGGGTCACGTCACCTCAATTTTTAATTATAAAAAAAATCAATATGAACACAAATCAAAATAAACTCGTAAGTTTATATCAGATTTGGTTCAGATCGAATTGAGATCGTATCCAATTGTTCGAGAACCGTCTCATCGGAATTTGATAAAAAACCAATCAAATTCAAAATTTATAAATAAATAACTGAATTTTAGTTAGTTTGGTTCGATAATCTACGAAACTGAATGTAAACCTGATCTGAAACTAACTTGAAATTTTTCTGTCAGATTTAGATCGCATCAATTATCCGGTTGATTTTAGTTCAGATATAATTTTATTAAATCAACCTATCAATTCAGATCCTTATTTCACAAAACCCGATCCGAAATGATGAACCCAATGGGTTCAAGTTTTCTTTCTAACTCTTGATTAATAGGCTGTGTTTTCACGTGGTTCGAATCCTAAATGTAAAATAACGTTAAGAGATGAACTCTGAATAGCTAGAAACGCATTAAAATTGATGAGGATTTAATTAAATGCACCATCTTTGCAAACACCCTGCAGTGAATGCAGAAAAACCGACCAACCCACTAAACATTTTTTTCTTGGACAGCTAAAGAAACATTCTGTGTCCTAAATCTGCAGAAAATGTCTCCGAAATCAGATTCTGACGAGGAAAGATGGGTCATTCAAATTGGGCAAACTCTAGAGGATGATTTGGATGAAGACGTTGAAGTTCCTCCTCAATCTCTTATGGTGACCAATCCCGAGTCCTATGTTCCTCAACAAGTGGCAATCCGTCCGTGCCATTACAGGCGACTCGAGCTTTTCGAGATGGAAAGATACAAACTTTATGCGCCCAATAAGGGTTGGAAAAAGCTTCAAAACCTGAAATTTCATGATCTTGTTGATCATTTAATGGAGCTTGAATTAAGTATAAGAGCATGCTATCATAGGTTTCTTTGATTTGGATAGGGAGACTTTATCATGGATGATGGCCAATCTGGGTAGTTTTGAGAAATCACATTTATTTGATATTTATATTATTTCATTTTTAAATATAATATAAATATTAACATTTCACGAAAAATCATCTTATTACACTCTCGGAATATCTAATATAGCTGTCCAAAGGTAGGCGCGCTTACCCGGGCGGAGTCTCTTTTTCTCCACGGCGAGTTTTTGCAGGGCCACATAGTCTCCCACTATGTTCAATGATACGTCGTCTTCTCCTTTCTTTCTCTACTCTTCCTCTTTCGATGCTGGGCAATCCTCAAACTCGTCTCTTGCTATGCAACCAGAGGATAGTAGAGCTTTCCAAATGCGGACGGGTCGACGATGCCCGCCACCTGTTCGATTCAATGCCTCAAAGACATGCTATCTTTTGGAACTGCATGATCTCTGGGTACGCCCTCAACGGCCGTCTCGACGAAGCCAAAGCTCTGTTCGATGCGTTTGGAGGGAGAAACGTCCGAACTTGGACGATTTTTCTCAATGGGTATGCGAGAAGTGGCCGTATCGATGAGGCTTTGGCAGTTTTTGAGTCAATGCCGGAGCGTAATTGCGTGTCTTGGAATGCCATGATGACAGGGTACGTGCAAAACGGTGAATTGAGAAGTTCTAGGAAGCTGTTTGATGCAATGCCTGGCAAAAACTATGTTTCGTGGAATTCTATGATTACAGGCTATTGTCAATTCGGGATGATGGATGAGGCTCTCCTGCTTTTTGAACGAATGAAGGAGAAAAATTCTGTGTCTTGGATGGTGATGATGTCTGGATATGTCGAAACACATCAATACGGAGAAGCTTCGGGGGTTTTTATTCCAATGTTGAGAGACGGAGCCATTATAAATCAGAAATTCTGGTGTTTTCTTTTTCAGCAATTGCAGGTTTGAACAATTTGGATTTAGTTGATAGTTCAAGAACAGTTGCTTGGAAGATAGGATTTGAATCTGATGTTCTAGTCGGGACAGCAATATTGAATGCTTATACCAGAATCGGAAGCCTGGATTATGCATTTGAGTTCTTCAAGATGTTGCCCGAAAAGAACGAACATTATTGGACCACAATGATGGCAGCCTTCTCTCGGTCTGACAGACCGAATGATGCAATAGAATCTTCAATGATAGCTTCTTTTGCTCGGGAAGGGGGGATAGACGAGGCGAGAAACATATTCGACGAGATTCTCAATCCGGATGTTGTTGATTGCTGCCTATGCCCAAAATGGAATGATCGAGGAGGCAAAAAAAACATATTTCTTAGTATGCTTTCGCCAAATGATGTTTCTTACGGAGCCATGATCTCCGGGCTTGTACAAAATGGAAAAAACATGGAAGCTTTGCAGTTGTTTTCCGAGCTTCATAGATCAAGAGCTTTTCCTAGTCATTCGGGTTTAACTAGTGGGTATCTTGAGGTGGGTAGGAGGCTTCATTCTCTCACCATCAAAATGAGATGTAAGTTCAATACATTTGTTGGAAATGGATTGATCAATATGTATGCAAAGTGTAGGATTATAAATGATGCTTATCGATTTTTCGATACAATGGAAATCAAGGACACAATGTCTTGGAACTGTCTAATTTCCGGACTCGCAGAGATTAATCTGTTGGATATCGCTCGAAAAATTTTCGAGAAAATCCCAGATCGAGATTTGGTGTCTTGGACTACAATGATATCGGCTTATGAGCAAGCAAATGAGGGAGATATTTCCTTCAAATTGTTCCTTAAAATGCTGGCACCAGGACTGAAACCGAGTGAATCAACTCTTTCTTCGATCCTAACAGCTTGTGAATTCTTTGGCGCTGCCAAGCTCGGAGAACAGATCCATGCTTTGGTTTATAAACTCGGATTCAATGCTCTTATAACAATGTATTTCAAGTGTGGAAGTATCGACGGTGTTTCCATTTTCGAAGAGATGGTCGTTCGAGATGTCGTCACTTGGAATTCAGTTTTGCTCGGTTTTTCGAGTAATGGGTTTGAAAAAATGGAATCCGAGGATGTTTTGCCTGACGAGACAAGTTTTTGCGCTATTCTAAGTGCTTGCAGCCATATCGGGTTGTTAGACAGGGCGAAAAGTTTTCATTTCGATGCAGACCGACTATGGTATTATCCCATCTATCCATCATTATACTTGTATGGTCGAGCTTCTCGGACGAAATGGGCAGCTTTTGGAAGCCGGAAGTGTCGTCGAAAACTTGCCTGTAAATCCCGATTTTGTAATTTGGAAAGTTCTTCTCAATGCATGCCGGATTCATCGCAACTTCAAAATCGCACGTAGACGAAAAGTTGACGGAAATGGATGTGAAGAGATCCCAAAATTACGATTCACTGTTCAAGAACAAGAAATGAGGAAATGCATGAAAACTATGGAGCCAGCTAAAGAACTTGAAATGAGTTGGATTCGGATTACAACCGAAATGTACTGTTTTGCAACGGGCGATGAGTTTCGAATCGAGCTCAAAGATATTTCTCTAGAATTGTTGGAGGAATATTGATTGCATCAAAGAGATCGACCATCCAAATCATGACCAGCCATTGAATTTGCAAAGATTGTCACTCGTTTCTTAAATTTGTTTCCAAAATTTTGGCGAGATGGATGAATAATCCACCATTTTCGAGACAGATCGCGTATATCTGAAGATTGTCCCGTATTCTATTTATTATTTTTTAGTCCTAATTTATAACCTAATTATAAATTGTCGAAATTTTGCATTCAACTATAAAAAATGAAAGGGTTAAAATGGACTTTTATTTAAAATTTAATACATGTATTAATTATAGCAAATTTACTATGTATTCAATAAGTGCCAAATAAAATATCAAGGAGGGGTATATGTAATTATAAACCTAAAACTAGGAGGGTAGATATGCAAATATTGGGTTGTTGTCCAATTCCTAGATGCACTTAATAAATGTACCCAACTATATCTATTATATTAATTGTTATTTATTAGTCAAGATTGACTTTTATTTATTATTATTCTCTTTAATTTATTTCCATATTTATATTTAAAAAATTAAAATAATTACTATATTGGGTCAATGCCAACATTCTCCCCCAAAAAAAGGGCCAAAATACACAAGAAAAAACTTTTAATTTAATAATATATTTTTCTAACTAAATAATGTAAGGATGAGCACGGTTTTAGATTTTTGAAACCGGCACCGAAACTAACAGTTCTAGTTTTAACTCTATATTATTTAATATTTTAAAAATAATAATATAATAATAAAAATATATATTTTTATTATATTTAAGTCAGATTTTAAGTAATTGTGCAGATTTATATAGAATTTTATTAGAATTTGAGTTATGTTTAATTCAATCTTATAACTTTTTGAATCATGGTCTTGATTCTAATTTCACGACTTTTATTCATAAAAGCTGGCATCGGCCTATGAATCCTAATTTTTTAAAAATTAGAACGAAGACCAGATTAAAATCGACAGTTCTGATAAAACTTACAGTTATGATTTGATTTTGGCTCTCATAATCAAATGGTAGGTCTTGTTCGTTTATAAAATGTAGAGTTTAATATGCAATTTATCCACTATTTTGTTAATTTTAAAAAATAAAATAAAAAATTTCACTCAAAATTTTCAAAAGGGTAAACCCGTAATTAATATGAAAACGAATGGTTAAGAGTTAAGAAGTCCGACTAAAAAGCTCGCCTTTTCGTAGAGGATCTGAACGAAGTAATTAGTCGCTTTCTAGAAGTTATATTCTATTTTCTTACACCTTCGTTTATTCCACCGTCCGATCGTTTGAAAAAATAAGAATCTATTGCATACTCTGATCTTGACGGTAGAAAGTACAGACTACAATGTAGTTGTTTGTAGCGGAATATATCTCTCAGCCTGCTTATAATCGTAGCTGATTAACAGCTGTCAGCTCCATATTCCGCGCCGATTGACTAGACTATATGCAGTGGGACCACCTTTACTGCACTTATACAATAAGTTGTTTCTCGTATCTGTGGGTTTATCGGATTAGTAATTCATTCGCGAGCTGTAGGATGGCTTATCATCGTTTCTCGATGTCCATTTTCCGCCCTATAAAAATCGCAATTTCTGCGAACTGATAAATTCGCAGAGATAGGGAGAGAGAATCGCTGAGATAGAGAGAGAAAGAGAGAGACAGGGGGAGGGGTTCATTTCCATACCTGGAAAGAGGAAGCTTATGGGTCTAAGGCTTTGGAGAGAAAGAAAGCTCTGTCTATCTTCGTTTAGTTTTTCAATAGACTTTTTTTGCCGCCGTTCGTTTGGGGTTTTAGGTAAGTCGGTAATCTATCATTTTCATCGTTGTCTATCTCTGATTTCCATTCTCATGTCTAAAATCATCACCTTTCTCGGTGCTTGTATCATCTTTTCCGTTCCAATCTTTTGATTCTTCTGGCTTTCGTTTGGTTTTCATTTCTGCGTCTTTTTTGGTTGACGGATCTAATGTTCTGTCACTTGAATCTGGAGTTTTAAACCCTAGAATGATTTTCGCCAATTTTTCTTTTTAGCCTTGCACGTATCCTTGTTTAATGATTGCTCCAAATATTGCGTTTGAAATCTGTCTTGTTTTGGCATCATTGAAGATAGTTCTGGATGTTTATGTTTTTTTTTGGATGGTAAGCTGGGTTTATTTATTTTTTAAACTACTGTGTAGATCTTCTGGTGGTAAGGGACACTTCTACATTTTGAGTCTAATAGGGAGGACTCAATGTCATCACTCAGCAGAGAGTTAGTTTTCTTAATCTTACAGTTTCTAGATGAAGAGAAGTTCAAAGAGACGGTTCACAGGTGCGCTCCTTTCGCTATTATCTCTATTTAAGAGTAATTTCTTTTAAAAGTGGGCAAGAGTTTAGTTCGCCTCATTAACTAATTTTACTATGGCAATAGACTTGAGCAGGAATCTGG
This sequence comes from Begonia fuchsioides, assembly GCA_003255005.1. Classification (NCBI taxonomy): domain Eukaryota; kingdom Viridiplantae; phylum Streptophyta; class Magnoliopsida; order Cucurbitales; family Begoniaceae; genus Begonia; species Begonia fuchsioides. The sequence continues at coordinate 86,552 of QAOC01013194.1, forward strand.
GTTTTTCTTTAACATGAAACATTTTGAGGAGGAGGTTCATGGCGGAAATTGGGACGAGGTTGAGAAATACTTATCTGGTTTTACGAAAGTGGATGATAATCGATATTCAATGAAGATCTTTTTCGAGATAAGAAAGCAGAAATATCTTGAAGCGTTGGACAAGTAAGCTTAAAACTTACAGTTCGCATTTTTTTTTCTGGCAAATTTTGTTTTGTCATTTTTATTGTCCTACAAGGTTTGAGTGTTATATCTGGTTTAAATTATATATAAGGCACGATCGCTCCAGAGCTGTAGATATTTTGGTCAAGGATCTAAAAGTTTTTTCTACATTCAACGATGAGCTTTTTAAGGAAATTACTCAGCTATTGACATTGGACAACTTCAGGTGTGTGATTCTTTAACTTTTTGTGGCTACCTAGAACAACTGCACGAGAATCCAAAATGAAAGTGTAGTCTATTGTAGGGAGAATGAACAACTATCAAAATATGGAGATACAAAGTCTGCAAGAGCAATTATGCTGGTCGAGCTTAAGAAGTTAATAGAAGCAAATCCTTTATTTCGTGATAAATTGCAGTTTCCAAACCTTAAAAATTCGAGATTGAGGACACTCATCAACCAAAGGTATTATATTTTTATATGAATTATTTTCTATGCAGTTTGAACTTTGATTATCCAATTGATTGGATCAACTAGTTATTTATGGTAGTTCAGGGTGAGGTCTCATATCATTGTTTATTGCTTTTGTAAGACAGACATGTAGTTAAGATGGATGATAGTCTTCAATGTTTTTGAAAATTCGATGTAATCTAAAGGTTGAACTCCAATCTGCGGTCTTCTGGACCTTTTGTGGGGTTTTTCAGACAATTAGTTATCAGATTATTTGGTAATTTAGTTATAATGAGGTGCTTGCTTCATACATGGCAGCTTAAATTGGCAGCATCAACTTTGTAAAAACCCTAGACCCAATCCTGACATCAAGACCCTTTTCGTGGATCATTCATGTGGACAACAAAATGGTGCCCTAGCTCCTTCACCAGCAAACAATCCACTTCTTGGATCCTTAACCAAGCCTGGAGGCTTTCCTCCTCTACCAGCTCATGGAATGGTTTGTTTCAGGGGTTTTCACTCATTTTACTTTAGTTCTTTACCTGAAGGGATTTTACACTTTTTGGCCTTTCTTCTACAGAGTTTTCAGCCCATACCAGCACCAGTTCCAACCCCTCTAGCTAGTTGGATGTCAAGTCCTACCACTATTTCCCATCCTTCTGTTGCAATGGGAGGCACTATTCCTATCAGTGGTCCATCTATCTCAGGTTTAATGTTAATTTTATTCATTGTAGGGATTACTTTACAATGCTAACGCTAGTCAGTGTGGTGCATAATACCTGTTTTTCGTTGATTTTTTAGCCGCTTTAAAGCATCCTAGGACTCAAGTTAACCCTTCTTTAGACTATCCATCTGGAGACTCAGATCACATTGCCAAAAGACCAAGGCCCTTAGGGATAAATGAGGAGGTAATATCCTGTGGCAATAGTAGAAATTGTGTTAGACTTATGAATTACTATATTTATTGGTTTTGAGTAGAATCTTCCTATTTCGTTTGCTTGTTGTAGGTCAATCATCCAATTAATGTGTTGCCAGCATCATATATTGGGAGTCAGAGTCAGGCTTTTAGTCCACCTGACGATTTGCCAAAATTTTGTGCAAGAACTTTGAATCAAGGATCTTCTCCAATGAGCATGGATTTTCATCCTGTCCAACTAACTTTACTCCTGGGTATGTACAATAGTAGAAGGTTTGCATTCATGTCCCCCATTTTTCACTGATCTTCTCATACTTACAATGATTATTATTGACATTTCTATTTTAGTGGGTACAAATGTTGGTGACATTGGGTTGTGGGAAGTTGGATCTAAGGAGCGACTTGTTTCAAAGAACTTCAAAGTTTGGGATCTTAGTGCATGCACGATGCCTCTTCAGGTGGTCTTTCCTAATCTTACTCTCACTCTTTGTAATGATGCATGATATCTGCAACAGGATTTTGGACTGTTTCACACAAATAAATACAAACTTTTCATAATAAAATACAGGCAGCTCTAGTTAAAGACCCTGGCGTTTCTGTCAACCGTGTGATTTGGAGTCCAGATGGTTCCCTATTTGGTAAGCTTTTTTTAAATATGTGCTCCATATAGCCAGTAATGATATGTTGATGCTTTCCTACAAGTGAAGCAGATACCTGATTCAATGTTGAATGATTTTCTTTTCATGTGACAGGTGTTGCATATTCGAGGCACTTAGTTCAAATATATTCATATCATGGCGGTGATGATATGAAGCAGCACCTTGAGGTCTCCTGTAATTGAAACAGATTTTGAATTTTGTTTCCAACTATTTCTCTGCCATTATCAAAGTGATTCAATTATTTGCATAGTGACACCAAAAATCATTTGTTTAGATCGATGCTCACGTGGGTGGAGTAAATGATTTGGCATTTTCCAACCCCAATAAGCAACTGTGTGTGATAACCTGTGGCGATGACAAGACCATCAAGGTTGGTTAGTTTCTAATGCTTAAAAATAATAGACAATTTTATCTTTAATTTTGGTTTATGATGATAGGTTTGGGATTCTGCTACTGGAGCAAGGCAATATACCTTTGAAGGTCACGAGGCTCCAGTTTATTCTGTCTGCCCCCACTACAAGGAAAACATCCAGGTTGAGGATCTAACTTTAATAATAACTTGGATGTTCTGTAATCATATATTTCATGATTTTTTTGGTTTCCATTTTGGGTGTATTTTTTTTATGCTTCAGTTCATCTTTTCAACTGCATTGGATGGGAAAATTAAAGCATGGTTGTATGATAACTTGGGATCTCGTGTTGATTATGATGCTCCTGGTCGCTGGTGCACGACAATGGCATACAGTTCTGATGGTACAAGGTATTATTATACTTGGTCCATTTTTTTGGTTTTGTTATTTCTTGTTTTTTGGTTCATGTTTTAGCTAAAGTCAGGTAGTTTCTATCTGGTAGGCTTTTTTCATGTGGGACCAGTAAAGAAGGGGATTCATTCATTGTTGAGTGGATTGAAAGTGATGGCGCTGTAAAGAGAACTTATCAAGGGTTTCGAAAGCGTTCATTTGGTGTTGTGCAATTTGATACGTCTAAAAATCGATTTTTAGCTGCTGGTGATGATTTTTCCATTAAATACTGGGACATGGACAATGTTCAACTTTTGATGACCACAGATGCTGATAAAGGGCTTCCTGTATGTTTTATATTCTGGTCAACTTGAAAAAAACTATGAAGATCCTCAGCAGCTGATTTTTTTTTTGCTATTCTTAGGCAAGTCCAAGAATCCGATTCAACAAGGATGGCAATCTCTTAGCTGTTTCTGCCAATGAGAATCTTATTAAAATTTTAGCAAATGCAGATGGTATGCGGTTACTTCGCACATTTGAGAATATTTCTTATGATGCCTCAAGAACATCCGAAGCTGTGACCAAGGTGAATCTTTGCCTTTCATTTTTTGTACTTTAATTCCGTAGTAAATTTAAAAATTTGAAACTGCAATAGATATACTGCAGCCTATAGTATAGATTGTCCTTTTGCTTTCACATATTTAATGAGGCCTAATATCAGTCTTGTTGATTGATTTATGTATTGGTTTACCACTTTCAAACCATCTTAATCTTTCTAGAATGGTGATGCGCGAACTATTGGAGATGTGAAATCAAGAATTCCTGAGGATCCAAATGATAAATCGAAGATCTGGAAGCTCAGTGAGATCAATGAAGCGTCTCAGTTTCGATCTTTGAAACTACCTGAAAATCCGAAATTGACAAAGGTATAGCTTTGAATCTTCTCACTTTAAGAAGGTAATGAAAAATTACAGACAGTTGATTAAAGTTGGGAAAAGCATTCTCAAACTTGCTAATTTGGTTGTGAAATAGATTGCCCATCTTAAAAACAGCTTCAATATAACCAATAAGCGATAGCTTCTCAATCTGATATTGCAGCACAAAGTTGGCAGTATCAATTTTCATTTCATTTTTCTTGTTCTTTATTTTGACATTTACAAAACAACAGTATGATAAGAAATCAATCAAGCAAACAAAATTTAGGAAATGTGAAGGTGAGGATTCATCTTTGTTTATATCTTTTTCTGTTCCTTATTTTGATATGTACAAAAGAACAGTATAATGAGAAATCAATCAAGGTAACCAAGAGTTAGGAAATGTGATGGTGAGGATTCATCTTTATTTGGCTGATAATACAAAAGAAAATAATGTTTCAAGGTTTGAGACATTGCATGGATAGTTTCAGTGCTCATTTTCACTAAATGTCTTGACTGATTTTTCATGCAATCTAAAGTGTAAAGACAATAGCATCACAGCCTAAGAATGTAAGCAACATTTTATGTTTTTCTCTCATTTTTGGATTGCCATGTTCACAACAATCTATGTTTTGCAAATCATTTACAACACAAATAGCCGAAAAAAAATTAAGGGGAAAAGGAAGAGGGTGGTAACTTTTTCTTCGCTTGTTACAGATATCAAGATTAATCTACACAAATTCAGGTAATGCTGTTCTAGCTCTAGCATCAAATTCCGTTCATCTTCTGTGGAAATGGCAGCGGAATGACCGTAATTCTACTGGCAAGGTCAAATTTAGTGTTCTTGCCACTATATGATGGTTTCTAGAGAGAGCAATGATCAAGTTATTTTAGAGAGTCTTAAATTTGAGTTTTTGATGATTGGAGATGCTGCAGGCAACTACGAATGTACCACCGCAATTGTGGCAACCATCTAGCGGCATACTAATGACTAACGATGTTACTGACACAAATCCCGAAGAGGCATCGCCCTGCTTTGCATTGTCTAAAAATGATTCTTATGTGATGTCAGCATCGGGTGGAAAAATTTCATTATTCAACATGATGACATTCAAGGTTATATATTTTCCTTTCAATCATGTAATGGTAATTAGTTTTGTTTCTTTTTGACCAATAACAAGTCATTGTGAGAAGTGCAGACAATGACAACATTCATGCCTCCGCCACCTGTAGCCACGTTTCTTGCGTTCCATCCTCAAGATAACAATATACTTGCCATTGGCATGGAAGATTCCACGATCCAAATTTACAACGTTCGCATTGATCAGGTGCGTGTGAAGTTTGAGAAATTGTCGCTCAATTGTCGCCCGAGATTTAGTTTATTTTACTGATAATCCTGGTTGATGAAGGTTAAAAGCAAGCTGAAAGGTCATTCAAAAAGAATAACCGGCCTTGCCTTTTCTCAAGTGCTAAATGTTCTACTTTCCTCAGGAGCTGATGCTCAGGTACGGGTGTATACTTAATTATAAGGAAAAAATGGAAGAATTTATTCGAATTTTCAGCTTATTAGTCCGATATTTTAGTATATAACAATACGGGTTCGATTAATTTGCAGCAATGAAGTTAGATGAGACAGTCTTTAATCGCAAAATTCAATTATACCACTAAATTTTCATGTTCTTCTATCATTTTCCTAGCTCTGTGTATGGAGTTCCGATGGATGGGAGAAGCAAAGGGCCAGATTCTTGCAAATACCAGCTGGGAGGCCACCATCTTCACTGTCTGACACCGGAGTACAGTTTCATCACGACCAAATTCACTTCCTGGCCGTGCACGAGACACAGCTCGCGCTTTATGAAACAACAAAAGTAGACTGCATAAATCAGGTATCTTTTCCCGTCGTTTGATCGTCTTTCGTCCTCTTTTCGGTCACAGTTTCGATCTTAATATGCATATCTTTCGATGATCTAGTGGGTTCCTCGAGAATCAGGTGCCCCAATTTCTCATGCGACATTCTCGTGCGATAGCCAACTAGTATATGCCAGCTTCTTAGATTCAAGCATTTGTGTATTCACTGCCTCGAATCTCGTCCTACGTTGTCGGATAAATCCCTCGGCTTATTCCCCTTCGACCATCAGGTAACTTAATCAACTTGCAACTTTAGTGCATGATCCTGGGTATCCTTGAAGTGATAAATTTTAACAAGTTAGTCTATTGTCACCTAATCAATTAAAATGTATTTAATGAATAATTATTTATTATTTAAATTGATTCAATCATGTAATGTCAGATAATCTTATACTTACCCAATTTTAACCATTTTCTCCCTCGATCCAGCAATGCAAATGTTCAACCGATCGTGATTGCGGCCCATCCACAAGACCCGAACCAGTTTGCCGTAGGACTATCGGATGGGGTCCATGTGTTCGAGCCGCTTGAATCAGAAGGAAAATGGGGAGTACTTCCGCTGGTCGAGAATGGAGTAGCGACAAGCGTCGCAACTCCAGCTTCAGCTGCAGTGACCAGTTCGGATCAACCCCAAAAATGATCTATTTAGACCACGCCTATCTATGTTCTGGACATATAAATGTATCTTGTTTTTTTTTTGTACAGTACCTGGATCATCATTTGTCATTTGATTAGTTAAATCTAGAGCTATTTCTCAATCGTTTTTCCAATTGAACTCTTTTTTTCCTTTTTCAAATCAAATCTAATTTGTACTGTAATATTTAAAACACCCTTCCAACTATGTTCAAATAAAGTGCATTGATCTGTTTTCTGTACAGAATAAAAAAAACAATAATGCAAGGAATGAAGGACGAGTTAAGAATCTGGAGGCTTCAACCTCTATTCCGAGCTCATCGTAAACTGAATATCAATCCTATGCACAACTTCATCAAAGCACTTGAGCTGTATTTACATTCCAACTATGTACATATTATCATCCAATAACACCTTCTTCTCGGCTACTCCGGCCGGAAGCTGACCAAATTTGGGAGATCCGTGAACTGAAGCTTCTTAATGTCGCTTGCCGTAACCTTGCAGCCCTCCAGGGTTAGTTGTTTCAAACTCTTGAGAGTCTTCAAATGCCGGAGACCCGAGCTCGAGATCCGGGAGTTTGATACGTTTAGAGAGACTAGATCTACTAAACCTGCATCGAAAAGATAATGCACGCCCATCTTATTATATAAAACCTTTTCACAAAGCTGATTCCATGTCCAAAAAGTTAATAGAAAAAACCACAAACTTTTGAACAGATTCAGTGCGTATCAAATTATAAATGGAAATTCATGGAGTACCAGATATCAACTCCAAGGTTTTATCCGTCAGATTGCAGTTCTGAGACAGATTCAGCACTCTCAGTGAAGTAAGATCTTTGATATTCTTCACACCGGCATCAGTCAATCCACCACCACAGATTTCAAGCGATCGCAGGCCCTTAAAGTCTAATCATAAAGTCAATCGAACGAAAGAATCATTGCAAATGAATTTTATCAATGATATGTGAAATAAACATTAACATGGGGTTTAATACACATCTATAGTGTCATAATTTCATTTTTATATTTTCAACAGTTATAAAATGGCAGCTAATTAGACAAAAATGCTTAGGTCTGAAACTGATCCAGGGCGTGTTTAAGAGTTGTTATTCTATGACAGTTTAGTTATATTATGTCCGACATACTTCGCAAGTAGTTTGTTCCCGAGTCTGTAATTCGAGCTCCAAAGAGATCCAAATGAGTCAATCCAGTGAGACCTGTATGAAGAAAGGGACGAAATAATGTCATTTTGCGTGCCAATCCAAAACTCTGAACATAAATTCTCTTCTTAAAGACACATACTTGCCAGGGCAGCAAGCCCTGTATCTGTGATTTGGCGAGCATCCAAATTGAGTGATTTGAGAGAAGAAAGACCAGACAGTTTTCTTAAACCATAGTCTGAAACTACAGTAAACGAGAGATTTATACTCTCTAAATTAGTCAAACCTGAAAACAAGCACACCAAAATGAAAAAAAAATAATAATCAAAGATGTGATTAATTCACAAGAAAAATTAAAACGGCAATAGAGAAGAATATGGAAAACCCAAGGTGATAATATCATTAGAAATTATATTTTTTGAACTAGTGTCCAGCGTTATGAAGTACTGAAGTTGATCAACAGACAAAACCTACACAATCACCAATTGGGTTCATCTCTCTCCCCAATTCCCCACAGCATAGGCTCACGCTTTTCACATCACAAACTTCAAGCCTAAATACTTTTTTTCTTTGCAAACGCTCTAACAAGGTCACTGTCACTATCATACTTTTAGAACAAAGGAATGATGCATTTTGGAGAGGCTTATCTCTCTTCCGAATGCACCAACTACATGGTTTGCAGCATTCTTATGAGCAAAAACATCACACAGACTCTTACCCTAACCAAACTAACTGCTGATTTGTCCGATCCGACAACCATCATACCTATTAGCCCTCCTAGCATACACAAATCAGATTGGAGGCTTATCACCTACCATTACACATCCTACATATTAATTCTGCCTTTCAAATTGGCTGGATAAAAAGTATGTTGAGATTTATCTTTAGGAGTATCAAAGACACCTCAGTACAGTATTTTTTTTCTGGGCAGGTGCAAAATCACAACAGCAAGACTTGTGAAACAGACGAAGACTTCTTACAAAAAAAAAAGATGAAATTTTCATTAATTAAGTAGAAAAAATGAAAATCGTAACGAGGTAAATATAAAATTCATAAAGAAAAACTGGCAGCAACAACCAAGTGAGGGAAAACAGCATTATGAAAGATGAATTGAATTAAACAAGCCAAATTGAAATACATTCACCATCTATCAAAGGACAAGAGGAGGGGACAAGAGGTGAATTTATGGTTGATAAATAGGGAAGTTAATCTAAGCAAGAAGATCTCTAGAAATATTAATGAAAAGATGAATATCTAACCAGATATATGGCAAAGCCCATTGCTTCCAACATTAGTGTCAGACAACTCCAAGCATTTAAGGCAGTGAAGACCTAAAACAAATAACTTTGTCAGAAATAGCATCTTGATGCTTTTACTGTTTGAGTTCAGGCATTGAGTTCAGGGCAACCCATTATGAAACTCTTTATCCTTATAAAATAAAGAATATATATATATATATTCTTTTTAAGATCTTTTCATCCATAAATATAAAATTCAGATTAACTTAAATATGGATAAAGAAAACATAGTATCAATGAATGTTGATGTTGGTTGACATGGATTCTGCATGAAACATGGGTACAATAACACAAAGTGCAGGGTAGAATCACACAAGTTTTAACAATTTTTAAGGACTTGATTCTTGAATTTTAATATGTTTATTAACAAACATGGAGTAAGAGAAACTATGATAACACATTTTATATTATAAAGACAAAATGTTAGATATAGAACTAGTTGGGAAAACGGAAGGGAAAATCACAACTACTTGAAAATCATCATATTTAAGCAGTCACCTTTCAAATTTGCAAGCCCTTCATCACCGATTCTGCATGAATCCAGATTCAAGCTTTCTAAATTTTTCAAACCTATACAGGCAAGAGATTAATGAACAATCAAGCCATAGAGAGGTAAGTCCAATGCGGTTACTAACTCTTTCAATTATGATACATAATTCAGAGTTTATATAGGGTGTTGAAACGTGATTCATTATTGACACCTATTTATAAAGAAAGAATATTTTGAAATGAGCTAAAGATTACCTTTCAAGTGAACCAAACAAGAATCTGTGATGTCATTAAAACCCAAGTTCAATACTTTCAAGTTTCCAAACCCTGCAGAAAGCCACACAAACACAGGCAGTATGGTGAGAATGAGAGCAGAACATAAATAAATATCAATAATATAACAAGAAAAAACATCAAATTTAGAAACTTACGCGAAAACTTCTCACACCCATCATCTGACAAATGGCATCTGCTAAGGTTCAAATATTGCAATGCCGCAAGCACTGACAAAAAATCCATCTAGAATATATTAGCCCACCAAAGGAAAAACAAATCATAAAGCTTGTTAATAATTGATATACAGTTTTTTCAAATAAAAGACAAGATTCAGTAACTGTTAAGATACAATATATTACCATTGAACAAGAACCAACCTGAAAGGGAGTCTAAACATGAAGAAGTAACTGGACATCCCTCTAAATTCAACAAAGAAAGTTTGTGCAGTCCTGTTGTGTAAAGAAAAATAATCTACAAAGTTGTCAAGGCAGAAAAAAAAACTCTACTCGGAATAGAACACTCATGGCGAGATCTTAAAACTCAAGTTCAAAGGAGAAAGAGCAGACAACAAAGGCATAAAACACATAAAAAGGTACTTGAAATAAGTGAGTAGAGAAAAAAGTTTGCTGAAGGAGAAAAATTTGGTAACTTCGTTGCAAATTGAAAATTGAATATTATATGTAGATTGCACGCTTTCTTTCACTAGTTAACTTCAAGATAGATTAGTTAAAAATAAGGGAAAAGAAAAAGCTAAATAATGTTGATACCTTTCAAGTAGGCAATACCACTGTCCGTAACCTTACTGCATGAAATCTGCAACCCTTTCAAGTTTGTCAGCCCTGAAATACAAGAAGATCAATAATTGACCACAAACTACTAATTCAGCCAATAAATGACTGTTTCAGTGGGAAAGATACTCAGGGAAAGCAACTAATAAATCATAACCAACTTAAGGACTTCAGTTAGCCGAAGTCCATAATCTATTTGAAGTTAAAATGTGGAGATGATTAGATCAAGAAAAACAACCAGCTATATAACATAAACTATGAATGACTATACAGTGAGAGAGAAACTTCAAAAGAAGATTAGTTAAAGCAAAAGGCACGATGAAATATTTCCCAAAAAACTAATGAAATGTCAAAGCCATGAAGGGGGAAAATGAAAAATAAAAATAAAACGCCAAGAACTCACGTGATCACTGGCAAAATGTGAGCAGTGCTAGTCCCTAAAAACGATATTGACTCTCCTCTAACATAATACTTAATCTACAAATATTGACAATCAAAACACGTCTGTCTAATTCTGAATGATGAGAAAAAGTCTATTGGTTCCTTCTTGATAAACTAGGCAACATACGGTAATTACCACAGCTTGTGTGTATGCATAATTTTTCTGATTAATAGTAGTACATGTTAAAAGTAAAATATGTGGTTACTTGCAAGAGGCTTCATGTCTGCATCTGTAATGCAATTACACCATTTTATATTCAGAGACTCCAACTTTGATAACCCTGTAAAAAGACAAACATTAAAATCATGATAGATATCAGAGAATAAATCAAACGTATGCACAAAAAAATAGCAAGAGATCTGTGGAATGTTCAATAGATTGAAGAGTTTAACAATGTAGGATCCAGAAGCTTGTGAAGGAATTTTACCCTAACTGCATAAGTACCTCTTTCAACGTCATTTTCAATATTTCTTCAATGATTATAAACTTGCATAGGCCATTAAAAATGAACTATAATAAATTAACAAGAAAATATAAGCTTTTATTACCTCGTGGAAACATAATTCAAACAAATGAAACATATGAAATAAAAAAATATGATAAAGAAGGAATTAGGAAAACACACCCTGGAGATGAACTAGCCCACCATGAATCTCTGGACATCTTTCAAGATCCAATTTGACCAAGTTAACCAATCTCCCCAACACACTCATTCCCTGAGCCGTTATTGCATTGTTGCTTCTAAAACTTACACTCGTTAAGTTTGAGAGACCTAAGAAATTGAGCAACAGTCCACAAAACTTACGTTGTAATAAAGATACATAAAATCAGCGGCCCAGCAAAGATAATGCAACGCAGTTGTAATAGAGTCACAATGAGGAGAAATTGGATAAGTTTTAGAAATGTGTTAAAGAAGAAAAAATCATGAATATACCTCCAAGGTGTTCAAGGCTGCTGGATGAAATATGTTCACAATGATTTAGATTTAAAGATTGAAGACTGGCACAATTTCTAAGATGCATTAAACCATTGTCAGTAACATCTGAGTCAGAAATATCCACAGAAAGTAGAGAATTTCCTTGTGATGATATAACATCCATCCAACTATCGTTCACCCCAGGGTAATCTCCCAAGTGGAAATCCTGTCAACCAAATGGTTAATTAAATTTTGTCCACCAAACTTGACAAGCCCAAGAAAATTAATAGGAAACACCATAACTTGAGCATCTACTTGCCCACTGTTTACCTGAAGAGCACAATCTTCAAATCTTCTGATTGAATCGTCACTTAGAGATTGGGAGTGCACCAATTCATTAAATATCAGTTGACTAACATCCCTCGGAAGCATGGAGAAGTTGCTGTATTTATCTATGTCCTGTTAGGAAACAGAGCATCACAACATTAACCATGATCTAGAAGACCCAGGACTCTAACAAAAATGTGTGTCACAAAAAATGAGTACCTCACGTATTTTTTGGATGCATAAGTCCATAAGGGATGGGCATTTTCCTCTTCCCGGTTGAACATCAATAGCCGGTCGAGAAAATGAAGTGATCAGCCACTTCGAACTTGCACTTTTGGAATACCTCCCAGATACTCCTTTGTGCAGACCCTCTTCTGCATCTCGATCATCTCTTTTCCTAGAGCAAGCTCCCCCCATCAAGTAAGTTTCTCAGAATCAGTTGATTTAAAAACTGCAGAAAGAAATCACAGTCGAGTTAACTAAATATGATTTTATTTAAAATGTAAAATAAAAAAATACATTTAATTACTACATTCATCGAGTGAATTTAGAAAATGGGGGCATTAATATGAGTTTGTTTCCAAGAAACAAATGTTAGAAAACCAGTAGCATAAATATAACGGACAAATAATCGGGCAATAACTCTGGCTTTCTCACAACTAAGAACCTGGTAATGATAATTTTCTCTCATTTTCATGAGTACTCCTAAGTTTAAACTATCTATGTTTCAACAACTAAAAACGAGCACTTCCCACCATAATTGCCCACTAGACAAAAATACAGTATGACAGCTGTTAGTTTTTCGTTTCAGTTCTTTATTTTCCTGATTCACTGTGTACAAGAATATAAAAACTGAAGACTCCATCAAAAACAACTACAAAGCTTACGTGATTCATAATTTCTGATAGTTATTTGCATCAGTTAACGAACAACACTCGGTCACCGAAAAAAAAATAAAGATAACACCGATTATTCAAAAAAAGAACTAAACAGATACGACCGCTTCGAAATGAATTCTCCTCTAGCTGACGCTGATTAAAAACAGCGAATCTCATAACTAAATCATCTTCTCATATTACAATCTACGATACCAACTATCACATCCCAAAAACTCAAGACTCTCTCTCTGAAACCAGAAATATCGACAAGTAATTTCATATCAACAGAAAATTTAACGATCAAGAAACAAACTCAACCCGGCTACATCATCACCACCAAGAAAATCAAAATTTTATAAATAGAAATAGACACCAAATAAAAGGAAGAGAACCAACACAATCAGAGCCGTCTCCGGAAATTCATAGCGAACGGAAACATTCCGGACATCGCCTCTGGAGGAAGCGTAAGCAGCAAACGAAGAACGGAGCTGGGGAGAGAGTGATACAAGAAGGCAAAAGCGGGACGTGGCCTGGGACCGAGCCAAATCCGGACCGTCGGATGGCCGACGCGTGGAGATATTTAGAAAGAATGAGGAGGCTCGGAGTTTGGTGGTTGATGCGAATCAGATAAGAGAGAGATGAAGAAAAGTGTGGGTCCCGCTGAGGTGTTTTTGGTCATTTCCACATTAGCATCAAACTTTATCCACACGGTGGGCCCCACCAAAATGACTTAATCTTAATTATTTTCCCTCCAATAGTGACTAGTGAGCAGGCTTAATCATCCATTCATCCGATAATCCAACTTAAATATTATAACTAAATAAGATAATATTATATTCGATTATTAATTCAGCTCAATCATTACTTTTTTTTATTTCATTTTATCATTCTACTTTGATGGCTGATCAGGGCCTCAGGGGTGTGCCAGTTCCGGAACCTCACCATACGGGTCGGGTTTCAGTAATGGGCTGAGTTGGAGAAGCAGTTTTTTGAGTTTGAGTCGGGTTTACTACAAATTGGGTCGGTTTTACCCAATTTCATGTTGGTTTGTTAAACCGCGATCATGTTCCAATTCGATGATTTTCGGACCATTGCAAGGCTAAAACTACGATCGGGACCGTGAACTCCAAGTTTAGGAACCGGAACCCGATGGGTCCACCTTTGCTACTATGTCAAAGGGGTGTAAATTCTTGTATGAAACCGACGGCCCATCTTGCACGATGGAGGGCTGGAGAGCTTCAGAGAACGCCGGCGGTAATTCGAGGACGCCGGCGATATCCAGATGGAGAGAAAACACAGCAACATTTCTTCTTCCTGCAGTTCCTTCGAATGCGCCTGAGCTGATCATTCCCCATTATAGTAAAAATGGAAACAGCTTAATATCCAGGGAAAAACAAAAGATACCAATTGACCTGATACAGATTTATGTTCCACGAGACTGCAGAAAAATCAAGCGTCGTCCTCCAAGCCTGTAATATTTCATTTATGTCTATGGTAACCAAGAAGAACACCTGTACTCTGCAATGAACTCATTGCTTAACCACAGTTAAATTACATCTCTATCTTTTGATAATAAAAAGCAAAATATAAGGTAGAACCGTTGCAAAAAAAGAGCTTCAATCACTATATCTAGCTAGGTCAATGAGAAACAATATCAGACACTAATTTTATATCTTCTAGCAGAGCTTCTATGTTCACTCGTCGAAACGAAAAGGGTATTTAAATTTGATGAATAGTAATATGTGTAAAAACGAACGGAGTAGATGACAATCATTACGTTCAGATATTTTGTGCTTTAAATCAGATAGCTTCTCACAATTATGCAGAACGCAAGAGCAAGCACCCAAATGACATGCAAATTTGAGGAATTTCCAGCGGGAACAATATACTTCCCATTCTTTCATTCTGCAGAATCCTGGGAACTGAAACAGAAAATCAAGATAACTTAAATTGACATTTCTGCGTTTGATGTGAACGAGTAGAAGTTGCAAATTGATAGCTCATTACTAACATGGTGGAATTTGGTTCAATCTACAAAAATGAATTTTATCATAGCCTCCAATCTTGAAGAATAATCCATTACTCTGTTCTCTAATCTTCATCCATATAAAATTTTATGAAAGTAGTAGCAGAAGAAAGAAAGCAGCGACATTTCATGAATGATCTGTTTTGTGTAAGATAAAATCATATAAACCTTACGCAGAACCGTGTTGACTATTTTTCTCAGACATGATTTTCGAAGGAACTTATCATTTATTTAGGATCCCTGAACCCAAAATAAATAAATCATTCTCACCGTAAATCATGCAGCAGAATTATATAACGGAAAACTCAGGTCTTGAATGGTGGGAGCTTGTCAAATTCTACAAGAATACTTTAAAGGCATCAAAAACTTTTTCTGGCCTGCAACGAAACAAAATAGTATTTGTGAGAAAATAAGGTTTGTAGCGTAAGAGTTTGGTACTGTAGTTAATTACCAGTCTTCTTGTGGCATATGACCTGCACCTTCTATCAAGTTGATCTTCACTGCAGTAGGATTTCTTTTCTTAAATTCTTCAGCAATGGATTGCGACAGATACTTGTCGGAAATTCCCCAAGCAAGAAGTATTGGTTTGCTCCACCTGAAGCAAAGAAGCCATTAAATGAGAAATAGACCAAATAAGGAATATAAGTTTTGAGAGAAAATTCGTAGATTATCTATCATAGGAGTACAATATACAAAGGATATTAAATCCAATTTGATTTTTGAATGTCTTTCTGGCGATTGAATGATTTTCTTAGCTCTCACATTCAAATTTACTTTATATTTCAATAGTTAATGACAAATAGAAATACAAGTAAAAGAAGTTTTGCAATTAGTAATTTGTCTATCCTATTCATTGTGTATCACAAAAATCGATTTACTCCGAGTCCAAACAGCAGCCTATGCTACAAAGCTTGGCCCGCTACATTATAGAAAAAGTCAGTATCCAAGTTCGTTCTAACTCAAACCCAGAACCCTATAAGATTGTAAAGTACATAAACAAAGGAAGATGACATAGAACCCTTTTACCTATCAGATGCAAAACCAGCTGCTATTCGGCTATTAATATCATTGAAATTTGCTTTCCTTGCAGCTTCGAGCAAAGCTGAAATAGTATACTGTTTAGCTAACTCGACAAAAATTCTGTCAAGTTTTCAATCATTTTGTCCTCAATTAATGCATATGCATCATCTCTCATTTATCTTATCATGAGAGCTACTTTTTCAATATGAATATTCGGTAAATGTAAACCATGAAAATAGTAAAATCTGATGTTAGATGAAGATTATAATTTTCAAATGACAGGCCACTCAGACATTGGTAATTTTGTCTATAATTTAGTAAATTAATATCATAGAAATAGGATATTAGAAAAAGAATGGTTGCAAACCTTTCAGCCTGAGAACAAGGTTTTTAATGATCAACAATACATATTACCGAACTCCTTTACAAACTAGCCTGATATAATTTTTAGTAAGCTATACTAAAAGAAAGAATAGTTGCAAACCAAATCCAGGTCCTCCACTGGACAGATATGGTAAACGATATACATCAGCCTTGTCCAGTTTCAACACGTAACTGCAGAGAGAAAAGAAGGATATTCTATCAGGTTAATCCATGATTTCATGAGTTCTTGTATGTAATATGAAAAAACTATTAGGATGACCCAGAAGCTATTTAGAAAAAACAGACTGTTATTCTTATCATAATAACGTATCAGTCATTTAACAATTGGAAAATGCAAATATATTACTACAACATCGGATTGTATGGCTAAAGCTAATTCTTTTCTGCCTTTACCCGAAGGGAAAAGGTTAACAAAAATTGGATTTTGAAGTCCGTCTAACGTCTCTGATTGAAAAAGAAAAATTGGTGGACGACGTTATACTGATAATCAGAGGCCCCAACCCAGTCTATTTACAAAGTTGAGATATTCTTGGATACGTACGGGCTACCTGCTTCAATAAAGCGCTCAGCTTCTATAGCATTCTGACATGTAAATTCACCATACAGAGGGATTCTGAAATGTGGACCACATAAAGAAACAAATAAATAACTGAAACATAGCACAAACTATTAAAAATAAATAAATAGACAAAGTACAAGCGAGTAAAAACTACAATTACTAAGCCTGATGCGCATGAATAGAAAGGTTTATAGCCTCTGTCTGAAGTGCCGTAGATGTTTGATCCCACAGGGATGCATGACTTGTAAGAGTACAAGTATTCAAAATAAAAACTTTCAGTGGAATTGCTTTGTAATTTCCAAACTGTTAGTCATTCTTCGTCCATGGCGCTCGTGATTAACTATGATAGTGAACTAGAGTGAATCATATAAGGATTTTGGATAACGTACACTGATATTTTATTTAGATTAGTAAAGGTTAAAACAAACCAGAGACTAACTCAAGCTGCCTCTACCTACATGTTTATGCAAAAAATACATTCAGATGGAACAGAATTTCTCAAAATTCTTATTTAATAGTCAGATAAATTATATGGAACCTTAGCTTTTGAAACAGTCCAGGAGTCTGAGACGATGGAGTAAGTGGGCTATTAAGAATTGCGAGCTTTAAGATCCGGGTGGGGTTTTTTAAAGCCCATGTTAGTCCATATGATCCCACGAGGAAACCCTTCAGTTAAACATGAAAAATAATCAGATGTGCATATACAGATTCATCAGAACAGAAAAACCAAAATAATACCAACTTGTACAACCTGAGAGTCTTAGATGAATGTTATTGATGATCATAGGTGTCAACTATTATGATTTGTCTTCAAACTTTCCACACATTTCAACAATGTTATCTTAGGCTTCGTGGAACTCTTACCTGTGGTAGTCAGTATGTCATAGTTCTTGATGCCTTTATTTTTATGTAGAAGAAATATCGATGACTAAAAAAGTTTTCGTTTCTTCAAGAGACTTCTTAGCTCCAAACAAGTACTTCAATTTCTTGTTTAAAATGAGTTTAAATATGCTGGCATCTTTTATTACATCAAAGCGAGCATAAAACTACATGTACAGCAATAAGCCTTGATGTAAGCATATTAATCTAGAATGCAGATACTTGTTGAGTGTATACATGGATATTCGAAAGTTGGTATGTATGGCCCTAGTATATGAATGTTTATATGATTATGCGTGTATAAAACTCATTTCTCTTTCCAAACAAGTTGAGCACAAACCTGAACAACAAGAGAAAATGGATTATCAATCGCAAGGGTATCAATAAGGTTATCTAAGGCATCATGAAACTCCTTTTCTGTGACAAGGAAAATAGGATTGAAGCAGAGGAAAAAGGTAATGAAAAATGATGATGCAAGTGAATATGCTATAATACCTGTGTAGTTAAAACCATATCCTGGCTGTGGCTTATCACTGAAACCAAATCCTATCCAATCAGGTGCAAAGCAGTGGAAGCCAAGATCGGACATCTACTAAATAAAAAAGAAAAGGTAAAAAAGAGTATTTTAATAAAAGTACATCAGCATGGGTACATCGAACTGTTGTTTGAAGCAGGAGGACAAATTAATTAATATATTGCTAGGAGATTTGAAACTCAAAATTCAGATAGTAGTGCATGTCTAAGATGAAAACAACATTTTAAGTCATGGGTGGAAATATCTAAGATATTTAACAACGTACAACTAGTTTGAAGAAGCTAGTCACTTCTATGAGAACACTATGCAAGCTGAAAAGATAATAGAAATATCAGAAGAAATATCGATGTAGCTCTGAAAAAGGACTTTTGAACTACCTGAGACATGACAACTCGATAACTATATGATTGGGTTGGGGCACCATGAAGAAAGAGTATTGTACCTCGGCGT
Source organism: Begonia fuchsioides (assembly GCA_003255005.1). Lineage (NCBI taxonomy): Eukaryota > Viridiplantae > Streptophyta > Magnoliopsida > Cucurbitales > Begoniaceae > Begonia > Begonia fuchsioides. Next base: position 105,355 of record QAOC01013194.1, read on the forward strand.
CCCTTGGCAGATCCTACAAAGCAAGAAGTATATTTTCAGCAATCATAAAAAATAGAAAGCTCATATTACGTCAGTGAAAAGTATACCAGTTTCCCGCACAAACCATCTCAACTTTCCTGACTTGACATAGGAACCGTACTCTTTTCCCTTGTCTTCTATCCTCTGGTGATATAGATACAAGTTAAAAAAAAAACACTCTCTATCACAAATATGCAACAAGAACGAAGAATTCATCCAGTTTCAATTTTCTGAATTTTGTAACCACACATTATATTACAAAGAAAGTGTTTGAGATACTATGAATTACTTCATCTGCATAAAAAATTCAGTAATCCCTTTATGTTATTGATCTAACCATAATTCTATAAAAGGAAATAATATTTGAGTTTTAGATCCTAATCCCTCTGGACAACTAATAGATCAACTCTCCTTAGTTATAAAAAAATATTAACAGATATTAAAAGACAACTTTGAGAATAAGAAAAAGGATGATCGAGTCTACAATGTTGTAAGATGATTTGATTTGAAACTAGAAAATGCAAAACAAGAGATAAAGATGAAGAATTCTCATTACTAGCCCTCTCAGGAGGAGATTCATAGATACTAAAGTAAATAGGTTTTGTGAGCACAATCACCAAGAAAATGACGCCCAAACTGCCTTTTTTTTTTAGTTAGGTTATTAATGTAGCCGGATCTTACTTCTTTAAGCTTGAAAATTCAAAATCTAACTTAATAAGTGGAATAAAAAAATCGCATAAATTTTCTACAACTAAGCATCCAACCGCGGGAATCAGTGGGGAAATTTCGTGTTGAACTTACATAGAGCATTTGGCCAACGTTGCCATCTTCGGCAGGAACCTGAGGGAGCTGAATAGCGCTACGACTGGATGGATTATCAGTGACGAATCCAAAGGGATTAAAAGCCGGAGAGTCCTTCTCTCTGTCTCCAGCTCCATCTTGGTCAGTAGACTGCGCTCTGATTCCAGATTTCGCAGGCGAAGATGTCACTGATGCCGATGATTTCTTTCTGTCAATAATCACAGCGATGCGACTGCTAAATTTCTCCGATGAGGTAACGGAGGAGACTGGATAAGAGGAGGAAATGTTGAGAGGCTGAGAGAGCAGAGCCAGAGCCATTGGTGGGTGACCTTTTGCGCGGCCGAAACAACGGTTTTAACCGAAGCCACGCCCGTGGAACCTATTTTTTTATGCTTTATTTTTAAAGGTTAAAAATAACAATTACTAAATTATTATTTGTTAACTAAATAAACCTTGTACCATAAAGGCGAAACCCTCGCCACCAGGTCCTCACACCCCGGCCCGACAGTTTGTGAGGGGGTTAAATCACGGTGACTCAGTGGCCAAGAGATGGGATGCCCGTACCTGACACCACAAGGAGCAACCTCAACATTGGAGGATTAAACTCCCACACTGTGGTGGCGAGGCTTCGAACCGTGGCCCTTGTACCAAATCTACCACAACTTGACCACTGAGCTAAGCCCGTGCGGGCACTAAATAAACCTTATATCATGACAAATAAACACGTGCCTAATTGCCTTGGCGCACGTGTTGCCCGATTCCAAGTGTGATAGAGGTTCCATGTTAGCAACTGGACTCTTGGAGACGTTCGAGAAGAATGATCAAGATTAATGATGGCATTTGAGCTAGCATGATTGATAATTTAATAAAATATATTCTTTATATTTATTTCAATAATATATTTATATTATATTACTAAGTTTATCACATTTTAAATTAAATAACAATAAAAAAAAATTTAAAAAAATATAGGAAAACATTAGGCTTGTTTAGGTTCAGTTAGCTCAGACTCTGTTCGAATAGGCTCATGTCTTGCGAGTCGCCTTGAACCTTATTTTTTGGAAAAAAATTCGATCGAGTCGGCTCAAATAGACTTGACAAACTCAGTTTGACAGACTCGACCGAGGCAAACGATTCCGAAGTTAGCTCGCTCGAGTTGGCTCAAATATCATCTTTAATCGAGACTACACAAGGGCTTTCATGTAGAGGTGGGTAGAACTTAACCATAACTGTGGTATGGATTGAAATTGATGGTTTTTCTCTGAAATAGATTAAACCTCATAAAAAATTAATGAAACCAATAAAAACCCAAAAGTCAATTATAAACGTGGATTAATTACTTAAAACAATATATAATTTTCATACATCAATTATATATTAGAACCGGACCAAACTACGGTTTTAATTATCTAAATTTCCGGACTAGAGGTGACCGGTTCGAATTCCATTTTGAGAGAATTTTCACGTAATTTCGTTATTAATTATTATTTTAGGTTTATTTATTGTTGCATTATCAGCCGTTGGATCCCGCGGCGGCGTTGATGAACTCACCATCGGCGTGACTCGTGACCCAACAAAAAGAGCAAATTCGCGTGGTGGTTTCTGTAGAAAGTGAAAGCAGAGGACGGAAATCTCTCAGCCTGCGATCGGATACCTGCCGGAGACGACTTAAGATACCGGTTATAAGGATCTTTTCCAGTTAAATGCATTTCGGAAGGAGCCGTTCCAGCTCCGTGAGGTCTGTTTAATCACGTCTCTTCGGCAAAACTATGCTTTTCTCCTCTCCCTTTTCGTGGATAATTTTGTTATAGATTGATTGATATACATATGTTTTTTCTTCTTTCGCTGTTTGATTTTTCGATCGTGTATATTTTGTTGTACGTTTAGTCGTTTAATGAACATTTTCAAGCCGTACTTCATATTTTCACTAAAATGCAGTTCATAGAGCTATTGAATGTTATGCGGAGGTTCTGATTTTGATTTCCACTTAATGAAACTATTCCGAGTCCGCGATGTGCACAATTTTGTTTTGACTTTCTTTGCCTGGTTTTGATTAGCATCAGGATATATGCATCATTATAGTTACTTACCATCCAAATAGAAAAGTAAATTCAGTTACAGTAGACTGTGGGGAACTTTTTATTCAATAAAGAGGATGATGATGAAGACACTGTAAATAAGCTGATGTCTGAGCTCTTTAGCTTGTCAATCGAACGTGGAAGAGTGCCTGTCAATTATTGCTTTGTTACTCTATCCGTTGTTAGTTACAATTTTATTTCATTTTTTCTTTCTTGAGGAGAAAACTTGAAACCTTTTTGAAAAGTTGATTATTTTTTTCTGCTGATTGGATTTGAACATTGTGCGTGCAGGTGCAAAATTCCTGACCCCATGTCCTATATTAATCGATTCGTGTATTTAAATCGTGAAGAGCATCACATGTGAGTTGCTTGTGAATGGTTAAGATTTAGAATACTTAGAAAATAAACGATTATCATTTTTGGGAATTGCTTGGCAATGGAAGCAAACTCCCCGAGTAGTCAACAAGTACCAGATGGAGAATGCAGTGAGACTCAGAAGGAATTAAATGCTTCAATGGCACAGTTAAACGGGCACAATGGTGTTTCAGAAGGGAAGAAGGAGTTTGTTCCCCCTGCTGCTGGAATGGAATTTGAGACATATGATGATGCGTACACGTATTATAATTGTTATGCTAAGGAAGTTGGGTTTGGTGTTAGAGTGAAGAACTCATGGTTTAAGCGGAACAGTAGAGAGAAATATGGTGCCGTACTTTGCTGCAGCAGCCAGGGTTTCAAAAGAATTAAAGATGTCAACCGCTTAAGAAAGGAAACAAGAACTGGATGCCCGGCAATGATAAGGATGAGATTGATGGACTCTATGAGGTGGAGAGTGCTTGAAGTTACACTTGAGCATAATCACTTACTGGGTTCAAAGATCTATAAACCAATTAAAAAGATGAGCAACGGAACCAAAAGGAAGTCACAATCAAGTTATGAAGCTGAAGGACGCACTATTAAATTGTATCGGGCACTAGTGATCGACTCAGGGGGTAATGAGGCATCCACGTCTAATGCAAGAGGCATTGGGATTTTTTCTGGTAAATCAAATCAGCTGAATTTCAGAAAAGGTGATGCACATGCCATTTACAATTACTTGTCCCGAATGCAGCTGACTAACCCAAATTTCTTTTATTTGATGGATTTCACTGACGAAGGGCATTTGAGAAATGTATTCTGGGTAGACTCTCGATCCAGGGCTGCATGTAATTATTTTGGTGATGTTTTGTTTTTTGACAACTCATATTTGACGAACAAATATGAAATCCCTCTTGTGGCGATTGTTGGGATAAATCACCATGGTCAAACTGTGTTACTGGGTTGCGGCCTTTTGGCTGGTGAAACGACAGATTCTTATATTTGGTTATTTAGATCTTGGATGGCTTGCATGTCAGTATGCTCTCCCAAAACTATTATCACTGACAGATGCAAGGTTTTGCAGAGCGCCATCATGAAGGTGTTTCCTAAAGCTCATCATCGCATTGGTTTATCGCACATCATGAAGAGAGTTCCGGAAAAGTTAGGAGGACTGCACAACTATGATGCCATTAGAAAGTCTTTCTCTAATGCAGTATATGAAACTTTGAAAGTAATTGAATTTGAAGCTGCCTGGGTTTCTATGATCCAGAGATTTGGAGTTGCCGATCATGAGTGGCTTAGATCATTGTACGAAGATCGAATTCAGTGGGCTCCAGTATATTTGAAAGACTCATTTTTTGCTGCAATGTTTGCTGCACGGACGAATGAGATGCTCGGGCCATTTTTTGATAAATACGTCCACAAGCAGACTCCATTAAAAGAATTTCTCGACAAATATGAATTAGCCTTACAAAAAAAGCACAAGGATGAAGCTCTTGCAGATTATGAATCAAGAAGTTCAAATCCACCCTTAAGAACAAGATGTTCATTTGAAATACAGCTCTCAAAAGTTTACACTAGAGAAATATTCACTAAATTTCAATACGAAGTGGAAGAGATGTATTCATGTTTTGGCACAACACAGCTACAAGTTGACGGGCAAATTGTTATATTTTTAGTAAAGGAGCGAGTTATTGGTGATGGGAACCATAAAGAGATCAAGAATTTTGAGGTTCTTTACAATAGAAATGCCTCAGAGGTTCGTTGTATTTGCAGTTGCTTTAACTTTTATGGGTACTTGTGTCGACACGCATTGTGTGTGCTTAATTTCAACGGGGTAGAGGAGATTCCATCCAAGTACATTTTGTCCAGATGGAAAAAGGACTACAAGCGATTGTACGTTCCTGATCAAGAATCAAATGACATTGCCGATACCGATCGTTCGAAATGGTTTAATCAATTGTGTATGAGTGCCTTGCAAGTCGTAGAAGAAGGGTCAATATCTCTCGACCACTACAATGTTGCATTGCAAGCCCTCGAAGAATCGTTGAATAAGGTTCACGATGCAGAAGAAAAACACAAATGAATTGATTGTTGAATTTTGTATAAAATCTTTCTTTTTTCTTTTGCTTTTGCTTTGATTTGTTTCCATATGTTGCTGGGGTTACATCTGCATCTTCTCTGTGCAGGAGTCAAGCAAAAGCTCCAGCCCATCGGTATGTATTTGTTGTTATTTAAATATTTAGTTGGATCTACAAAGAAAGCTATAATAATACAAAAAGTTACTTAGTCTGGTAGGTCATGCTCAAATTTTCTAGCATTGATATCAACTTTAGACTTGATCCAGTCCTAAATGAAATAGAGAACTTTTAAGAAGCATCAAATGCTCTAATTTCGGATTGGTTTTTGTTTTGAAAGCTTATAAACTAATGCGAATTTGATGCGTATGATCGAGAAAAGTAGTTTATACTTTCTTTGTCTATTGTATTGAGTTTTGCCGTGGTTTTTCGAGCTAGTTACCGTAAGATCACTTCGATGGCTTGTGAGTTTTAGGAATACCACATGGACATTGTTACCGGTTTTGCCTATCTAGCGATTTAACAAATTCTTCCTTTATCTCGTATTTTCTTTGTCTCGAGATAGATGGCCAAATTTGTGGAATTTAGCGGATGACGTGGTACCTTTTTTAGCAAGAAATGAAGAAAAACGTATATGACTCTCGGCATGTTACCGGTTCTAAAGAATAATAGTGTTTATGTTTTGCTTTTACAATTTAATCGCGGGCGTTATTCATTCCTTTGGTCGGTTCAAGCGAGCGATAAGCACTCCGCAAAAAAGCCGAAGGTAATTCCTTGCTTGGATTGCATCTTCTCGATGACCTATTTGCAGGTATGATGGATTTCTCACTTACCAATCTCAATAATAATTCCTTGCTTCTGTTTGTGAATTCATATTTTTAATTAATTTTCTCCTGATGAGAAATTATAAATAATATAAAAGTGCCACGTTTGCTATCTTTTCTCTCCCCTCTTACTTTTTTAACGTGTCTAATACAATTAAATCAATATTCAAATCATTTTTAACAATTTTATAATTCATGAATTGAACAAGAAAAAGAGTAAATATATTATTATTCAACTAAAAACTTAATGCTTGAACTTTTCATGGCTAAGCAGGGATCAAAATCTACGAAACCAATGAAAGATATTCTACCAATATTGGACATCAAATATGTCGCACCAAACGATAACCGGACTTGATGAAAGTTCAAGCAAACATGAGCGAAAATCGGCACAAGAAAAGAACAGACTAAACCGACCTGCAAAAAGGTTAACTATTTTCCTAGATTTTGGGATAGTTAGCATTTCCATACATTTGAATTACAGTACAAAAATGTATGACTGAAGTAAAAAATGGGACCAAAGATTATGAACAATTCCTAATCTTCTAGAGCCCTAAAAAAACTATCAAAGGCCGTCCTATCTACTCAACAAAATTGAAATATAAATCTAAACTTCCATTTTAACAATAGCATTATTAATTTCATTAGATGATGGGGTCAAGGATCCATACTGAAACCAGTCTTTCGCACAAAGAAGGGCCTCGAGTGTCACTGGCCGTAATGAACTCCGGTAGCTGTCCATCTTCTTGATGTCTGTGTCAAATACCGATTGGGGTTCGACGGTGGATACCGGAATCGACAGAATATCAGACGCCATCTTCGATAAAACTGGGTATTTGGATTTGTTTTGTTTCCACCAACTTAATATCTCAAATTCTTCTTCTCTGGGAAATAGAGACTCTTCCAAATACTGATCTAATTCCATATTTGAGGTCTGGCTGCAAGTAACATCGGAGATATAAATATCAAAATGAGGCCCATCGCTTGTGGACACGAAGCTTCCATCTCGATTTTCTTCTTGAAGATTCTCCTGATGCTCTTCTTGTGAATTCTCTTCTGACTTGGCGATCCCCTCGTTATTTTCTATGACACTAATTTCTGGCGGAAGTGCTTGCACAGAATAGTCCAGAAAAATTTCACGAATCCCATCTTCAACAATTTTGATCCATGTTTCAGCATCCTCGCCGAATATTTTAGAGAATGTAAACTCGACGAGTTGAGTTTTGAATCTTGGATCCATAACTACTGCAATAGCCAAAACAAGACAGCAGTCTCTCCAATATTTTTCAAAGCTTGCTTGCAAAGGCTTGATAAAATTGGACAGAAACGGATCCATGCTAGTTGCTGCATTTGTTAACTCCAGATGAATTTTTGACATTTCAGGGAAAAACGTATTAGCGGTTGGGTATTCCGAGGCGGTCAGAATGCTAGCTGCGTCAAATAAAACCTTCAAGTAAGTGCACAAAATATCTACTTGCTTCCAATCTTCCATTGAAGGAGTCATTCTGTAATCAATATCAGAAGCATCCAAGCAAGAAAAAACTTCCTTTAGGTCACTGGCAGCAAGCAACATGTGATACGTTGTGTCCCATCTAGTTAGATCATCAATTAAAAGATCCTTGGTGCTAGGAACTTGAAGATGATGCTTAAGCTCCATAAACTTTTCTTCATGAGCATCAGACGTTTTCACATACTTCACACTTTCACGAATCTTCCACACGATTTCACTCATTGACCCCAGAGCATCTTGGGCCAGGCGACTAAGAACACGAGCATAACAATGTCCAATAAGAAGCTGACCGTGGAGCGTAATCGGGTTTTTGGCAGATAGGAAACCTCTGAGATTTCCAGCTATCTTGTCATTCAAAAAGGATTGATCAACTACGACAGTCCATAACCTGTTTTCCAAATGCCAATCGGATAAGCAAGAGATGATGGCTTGGCTGAAAGCATCATTTGAATCAGAAGAATAAATTGTAACAACGCTAAGGAGTCGACGATGTAAATTCCAATCTTCATCGATGAAATGCCCGGTTAAAAAAACATAGCCAACAGTGTGATTCGAAGCCCAGAAGTCCATAGCAATATTAACTCGTCCTGGAACTTCAGCAAGAAGATTTAAAAGGTTTTGTTTTTCCCTCAAGTACATGGCCACACATTCCTCCTGGATAGTATTGAAGCTCATCATACTAAAATGGGGTTGAAGAGTCTTGACAAAATCAATGAACCCTCGGTGTTCCACAATGTGAAGTGGATAGTCGTGCAAAATTATCATCCTAGCAATATCATAATTGCAACGCTCCTGATCAAAGTGAGTACTTGGCAATGGAGTAGCTCGGTACCGTTTTCGAGGTGGATTGGAAGATTTAGCCAAAATTTCAGTTTCGGGACCAGCTATGTAACCACTATTTTGACTTTTCTGGCGAATAACAGGGCATATACCAAGAGCAATGTGACGTTTTAGATGGCTGGTGCCTGCTAGCTTTGATCCAGTAATGTAAGCAAATGATTTTTTGCATTGCTTACAACAAGCCCTAGTACAACCAGCTGTGACAGTTTCAATAGTGAAGTACTCCCAAACGATAGACTTCTTTCTCCTACGTTTATTAGTCTCTCCTTCTGTAGAAAGCGGTTCAATACTTTCAATAGGAGTTGTAGGAATATCCAACTCCATGGAAGCAGTACAACTGAGATGGAAAAAATGCAGCAATTAATAACAAGAAGCTATAACTTTTTCCGAAAAATATTTGTACTCCTCAATAAACAGCCAACAATCTGTATGCAAGATAAAAGAAGCTAAGCATTTTGGCCACATTGGTCATAGGGCTCATTTGATATTACTTTGCTTTAACACTTACTAGTCAGGAGAATAAAAATAATTTTTTGGAAGAACAGGTTGAAAAGACTTTTAAATTAAAAATGATATAATTTAAATAATAAATCACAACAAATAAAGAAACTTCATAGAAGATCTTCCATCAAAAGCAAGTTAAGATTGACCAAAAGAATATGGTTCACTCAAATGGACCAAACAGTTACTTCCAAGCCTATAACCCCAAAAATAAGGCTTATAAAAACAGAAACAATGAAGCCACTCATTCTCTTTATTGTTTTACCTTAAAAAACGACTGATGACCTTAAAAAACACATGTAGAACCTTCTACAGTCATTCCCATATCCGCATTAGAACAATTGAGAAAGCATGAGTGGCGGGATACAACATCTTTGAGATATAAACACACAATTAAATAAAAAAAATTGTACAAAATAGGATCGTTTCATTAGTTGGAATTCTCATCATACATAAGTGGGTAGTTCTCACTTTCCTTTTTATATTAAGTAGCACGCAGATAAAAAAATAATTGAAAAGAATTAAGTTTCTTTTTAAAGGAAAAAAAAATTGCGTTGGGCATCACCAAAGGAGAAGTTGAAATTGATTTCAAGTTCAAGCAGTATCAAATCAATGCATAAATTTTAAGCGGCGCAAGACCATCAACCTCCAGGTCAATAAAAACTTCAGAGATTTTCAAACCTAAATCACCGTCCTCCTCAACCGGTAATAACAATTTATTGTTAACCTATTGACACCGCCAGCAATTCCGTAATTCCAAAAAAAAAAGCTATTGAAATTGAGCAATAAAAAATCAAGAAAACTATCACCGACCACGCGAAAGATCTCCCAAACAACGTTCCGGTATAAGTGGAAACCCGTAGCCAAAAAAATTCAACAATTCGCGAAAAACAACACAGTTCGCCAATAATATACAACATAAGAATTAAGAAGACCAACACCTTACGTTAGATTCCGTAGGCGACGATTAAAACCACGGTCAGAGGCCTCAAACTCTAGGGCTTCGATAGTGTAGAAAAACGCGTCAAAAACTTTCAAAAATTTGAAAATCCGCCAGGAGAGGGATTATGGAGGAAGAAGAAGTTAGTTGGGCTTGAAGACGAGGGGTTTAAGATCGGTGGAAGATAAACCCTAATGGACCTTTGACCAGAGGGGAGGGCTAGGGCTACGAACTTTGGAGGCACTCTTCCCAGGCCTTTTTGGGGATTTCTTACGAAGAGAAAATAATAAATTTATAAACCGACAGTTCACTATTTATAGATTCAGATTTCTCCATCTCCAATGGACCCCACCTTCATCTCGTTCAATCCCTGCCGTTGATTAATTCTGATTTTGGATGAATCCAACGGGGACTAATTATAGTAAGTTCTTCAAAATTAAAATGTGTTATTAAGACTTTCCATAATCTTCCCATCAACTTAACATTTCATGTCACCACTCTCGACATCTTCGAGGAGTTCTTAACCGATCCTATGAAGGTTCTTATTGATAGTGAATAAGGGACGAAAAATCTAATATCGTTGTTGTTCCTTATTAAATGTTATAATGACAGACTGGTGTATCGTAACAATGTTTCTAGTGAAATATTGTTTTATCTTGTTATCAAGGATAGACACATGCAAGTGTTGTTTATTAATGAGTAATTGAAACTCACAGTTTTAATATTTTTAAACTGCTACCAGAATTAACGGTTCTGGTTCGTTCTAATTTTTACCTGGTTTTATTTAATATTTTAAAAAAATTAATATATAATAATAAAATATATATTTTTTATTATATTTGGGTCGGATTTTAAGTAATTGAATGAGTTAATATCGGATTTTATTAGGGTTTCGGCTAGATTTTACTTGATTTTAGAATTTTTTTTTTACTCACGGTTCCAGTTTCATGGTTTTTTACTCTTAAAAACTGGCACCGACCCATAAATCACGATTTTTCATAAATTAGAACTAAGACCGAATTAAAACAGGTGGTTCTGGTCTGGTGGTATGGTTTTAGTCTGGTTTTGTCTGCTCCTACATGTTATATCTTTTGACGTGTCATCGCGTGATTAGATCAATTCAAATGCAATCTTACATCATGAAGTATGACAAGATAATAGCTCTAAAGTAACTCATTCACAATTGCTCACTTGTCATAATAAACGACCGTTCGAACATCCACGATAAATAGAAAAGTAAAAAAGTAATGAACTTTTATCCGACTTTGTGTTGTTTATTCCTCTTGCTCGTAATCTTACGACTTTAAAATATTTTGCATGTCGATTAATATTTGTGATTGTATTTTCTCCCTTATACATGAACTAACAATTTTGTAAGAATAATCTTATATTAATTTATTATTCTATGTGCTAAATAATGATTAATAGAATAAATAACTTTAAATTCACTACATTAAGTTCGGTGTTGTCGAGCTCGTGAGCCAGCTCGAGCGAGCCGGCGTGCTGGGCTCGGTACGGGCCCGAGCCAACTTGAGTCCTGCTCGGCTCGACACTGTAGCAATCTCAGCCAGGCTCGGACTACTACAGTCCCTAACCGGCGCTCGTTTGCCAGCTCTAACAGGCTCAGACTGCTACAGTCCCTAACCGGCGCTCGTTTGCCAGCTCTAACAGGCTCAGACTGCTACAGCCCCGAGCCGGCGCTCGTTTGCCAGCTCTAACAGGCTCAGACTGCTACAGCCCCGAGCCGGCGCTCGTTTGCTAGCTCTAACATTAATTTATTATTCGATTATTCTTAATATAATTCTTTGTAGAAAAAGCACCCTTCATGCCGAAAAGACAATTTTGTCCCAAACTTGATTATCTGTATCCTCAATTAAAAGACGACGAACGGCGACATTTTCCCGGCTACGAAACATGTAACTACGGGCTTCGCGGCGAGATCAACCTCCGTTCTCAGCTTTCCGATTGACTCAGGAGAATCTCCGGCGAAATCAAATCACTGTTGTTCCATCAGATATCGCGCGAGGAGTTGAGGATGAATCTCTTCTCTCGCGACCTCTCCGTGATAGACTTCAATTTGAACTTCTCCGATCAGGTTTTTGAGCCCTATGTTAATCCTCCGGCTTCCTCCTCCAATTCCACTGTTTCAATTTATGAAGATGGTGAAGATAATTTCTCTGGCCTTCTGAATTTGAAAAGGGCACCCAATCTCAGCCCTCCGAAGCACCGTCATGACGGCACCTCACCTCTACCTTTGGGGATGGACTGGAGCCCGCCTCCCCGTAAATGGGTAACAAAATTCTCTTCTGACGCAAAAAACAATCGCCCACTCATTTGATCTTTTGCTCAACGGAACGTAGCCTATTGATGTGCATGTTTTAGTTAATTTTAGGTTTAATTACATCTTTGCTCGGTGATTTAGATTTTTTCCGCGAGTCTATCGCTCTTCTTATGATCGAATTGTTGGGTTCCTCGAGATTTTTGGCTCAGTTTTGTGTCTGACAGAAATCTGAAATATTAAAATGGTCAACACTTTCCACTCATTGTTGATACCTCGTGGTGGCAGCTGTGGATCATCAGATCAAAATAGTTTTTGTGTTGAAACTTTGATCATTGGAAGAGTTAATAGGCAGCTTATACGTAGAGCTGATGGTCTTCTTTTGGCATAAAACGTATTACCAGTTAACAATCATGCGACGTCTAAACACATTAGTGACTGGTGCTTAGAAATTTCGAAGCACTCAATGTGTTTATGGAATTTATTTTTCAGTTTTCTATTGTAAATCGTATTCAAGAACCAATCTTTAGCTGCAATCTTATATTTGTTTCTATAATAATAGGCCTAGTTGTTCAATTTAGGATGGAAAGGATTCAGTGTGGCCTCACGATCCTCATTCTGGATGGAGTTACTGTGTTACGATACCTTCGTGGACATTTCTTCCCAGATCGAGACGGGCGACTCCTGTGGTGGTAAATATGCTTCCCTGTTCCACTTACACCCTGTTATCTGGTTTTGAAGAACTCGATTCAAGAACACTTCTTTTTATGAATAATTCACATAAAAGTGGATTATTTCATTTCGTTGAGACCTTTTTCACTGCAATATCATAAACTCAACAAGTGATTTGTTTTTTTATTTATTAATTTCCGTGGGACCGTGCGTATAAAACTAGTCTGTTGATTTGCTAGCTGATTATTTTTAGTGTCATTTTTCTATCGTGCATATCCTGTTTTGACGCACTTGTCGCACTAATTCAAATTGTATCACTGTAGTTTTAAACACCCTTTTTTCAGCTTACTATTTTCTGAATAACTTTCATGTATTACAGTTTTACAGGGTTCAAGTTGCAGTGCAATCGCCGGAAAGTATCACCGGCAGCCATGGGATAGTGCGGAGATTCACGGAGTTTCTAAAGCTATTTTATGATGTACGTGACTTATTTATAGATCTGTGAGCTGTATTGTTCTTTTTTCCCTCAAATTTGTTGCTTCCTATTTTACTTCAGATGATTATAGTAGTTGTTCACTATTGATGTCTATTATTAAATGCTTTCCGATGGAGTTTCTTTTTAATCTTTTATCATTTATTGATTATCGTCGTTTTATTTGCATTGACGTTTATTATATTTTCTTTTACTCTCTGATGCAGCTCAAAAAGGCATTTCCAAAGAAAAATTTACCTCTAGCTCCTCCTAAAAGGATTTTGAAAATGAAAAGCCCGGCATTACTGGAAGATGTATTTTTACTTCTTCTTTGTCCATTTTGTTCAAGCAGTTATTATTCCTAATACGACACGGGGATGATTTTCTTATAGATTTAGTTTCTTGCAGCGGAGGTCTTCTTTGGAGGATTGGATGGAAAAGCTGTTGTCTGACATTGATATATCAAGAAGTGCTCCTGTGGCGATATTTCTCGAGCTGGAAGCTGCCGTGAGATCCTGTATGTGTCTCATCCTTGAGATATCTTCAAATGAAATTGATTTACTTTTTTTTTGTCTGAATCTGAAGTTCAATGCATGTTTTAGTAGAAATAAGATGATAACTTTTCTAAATCAACAGCAACTATGGGATTTTCTTGTCATGTTATATGAATTTTTATGACTATGTAGATCATCAAAGTTCAGATGAGATTTCTTCTACGAGTGACTTGGTCTCGCCATTTCTACCTCAAACTAGCTCAGAAATTTCTGTTCATGCTGTTAATTCCTATGTGGAGTCTGATTACAGCAATGACACTCCTTATGAGGTATCAGAACTTGGAACACCTAAACATGGGGACAATTATGATGCTGGCTTGGGTATGGAGAAGTCAGACGAACAAGATGTAGGAAAAACAAGTAGCATAACTTTTAAGAACATCATGTCTAGCAAGAATTTTTTTCGAGACAGGCTAGAGAGAATTTCCAGGCACCAAGGGCAGACAATAAATGATGTCATTAATAAAGATATTGATAAAGTCTCTGAGAATCCTTCTGATTCAAAAATTCTTCGCATGGATGGAACAGAATTTACTGGTTTTGCAGAGGCATTTAATCCGAATGCCCATGATCGGAGAATCAACGAAATATTGAATTCAAAGTTGGGAAATTTGTTTGGTGATGCATCCTTTGAAAACCCTGAAGGCTCTGCTAGAAGTATGGATGACTCTATGAACCTCGACGTTCAGTTTCCTCCGAATTTACTTTTAGCTTTTGCATCTTATGGGCGAACAAAGTTGAACAGGGTTCTTAATACTTTTCAACAAAGATTAGCTACGGCAAGAACAGACATGGAGGATCTTATTGCACGATTAAATCAAGAAGTTGCCGTAAGACAATTCCTTGCGACTAAGGTTAACCCCACATCTGTTGTTTTATTGTTTCTTCTTTCTACCCAAAAGAATCAATCCTCATTGCTAGAACGATCTCCATCACGATCATAATCAACCGATTGTATGCACGCCTATTAGCAAGTAACACCGTGAAAGATACTTAAAAATTTAGTAGAAACAAAATATTATTGGTGATTATAGTGTTGATTCTGGTAAATTTGGTATATACTAGCAAAACCTAAGTTTTTAAGATTATTCTTCCAGACTTGTTGGGTTCTTGGGATTTTCTTTAAATTTCAATATGTGAAGTAACATATCAGGCCTAAATGTCAATGAGACACTATTGGGGGAATCAAGGGTACTTCTAATTTAAAAAAATGTCTCACACATTAGCTGTCTTGAATTATTTTGCTTTTGTCTGAGGATGTTTCACCTGTGTGGATCTACATTATTTCAGCTGTCTTGATATTTTAGGAAAATGTTTAGACAAGTGTATCTGAAAATCCCTCTTTCGCATAATCTTTTGAGTTCATGTTTGTTTTTGAAGTTTAGGATTTGATCATATCTGGTTTGGTTGTATTTGGATTCTGTGACAGGTCAAAGATTTGGAAATGGAACTTGATATCACTAAACAGAGCTGTAAAGAAAGCATGCAGCAAACTGTATTGACCGAAAAGGACAAAAATCTCCAGATGCAGTGGGATATTGAAGAACTCAAGAGGAAGTGCTTGGATGTGGAAATGAAACTGCAATTCGAAAAGGTTCATTTTTCTACGCCACTAAAACTGCTTTCCATCATTCAGTCTCGAAAACACAGACACGCTTAAATATTCATAACACGTAAAATAATACACTTTAGCAGAGCTTCGAGGGTCTGTTGTTCTTCCCGATAGAGATTCGAGGATCTACCATCTTTTCTTTTTTTCTATCTTCCCCCGCCCTCGATTCCTAACAGTTGTATCGTTGTTCCAGGAAGAAAAGTTGCACGCGGAGTCAACAAAGCTATCAGCTTTGGAGGAGAACGAAATTTTGCAGCAAGAATTAAATGCGACGCAAGAACAACTCAAGCTTTTGCAAAAAGATCACGAAGAGTTTGAGGTGAAATCAAAGGCGGAGGTGAAGCTTCTTGTCAAAGAAATAAAGTCTCTTCGAAGCTCTCAGTCAGAACTGAAGCAGGAGCTCGGACAGTTAATGAAAGAAAAAATAGAATTGGAGGTGATTGGTGAACCCCTTGTTTCAATTTATCTCTCTTATCTTATTAGTGTAATCCACTTCATATACCTATTTTCGGTTTTTCAGAGGGCTCTACAAAAGGAAAAGCAAAGAGCAGAATGTGCCAATGTCGCTAATTTGAAATTGCTGCACGAATGCGGAATGCTTCATAACCGGCTCCAAGAATGCAGTGTCAACTTTTTGGTCGAAGAGGAAGATAAACTAATTATGGACACTTCTTCACCCTCGGATGCACTCGACCTATTAGCAACTTCGGACAATCGAATCGGCCTCCTCCTTGCTGAGGTACTTGAAGTTCATTAATTTTTTGGTAATAACAATGTGTAATAATTAAGACGATTAATTACGAAAATCGATGATCAGACAATAACAGTTAAAAAAATTTAAAATTAGATGATACTTCAATTAGTCTCTAATTTGTGTCCTTGAGATTCAATTCCTTTTCTAGAGATATAAGTGAAAACAGGATAACTATTCATAGCACTTTATTTGGTAATAAAGTGTTTACCTTGTGACGTTGCACATAAACAGGCACAACTCCTAGCCCAGGAAGTAGAAAGCATGGACACAGCAGTGGATGAAACGCACTCCCCGATTTTGAAAGTGAGCGACAAAAGGGCAGTTGATGATGCATTGAGAAAGATGCTGATAGATGTCTTTGTGGACAACGCCAACCTAAGAATGCAGGTGAATTCCGTTATCCGTTGCGCTTTAAACACCAGCGAAAAATCTGATGAAGATGTAGAAGAGGAAATTGCTTCGAGGAAAACTGTTCTTAGCAAGTTTCTGGAAAGATAACAAATATTATGCAGATTATGCTGCAAAAGATGAGGGTGGTTTGATTCTAGAAATTTTGGGTCTTTTTATCACGAGATCTAGACATGATTTCTGTTATTAGATCTTCATCGTTGAGAAGGTTTGGATTGTAGCTATGTTTCTCTTCTATCAGCTGTATATTACACCATGATCTTCATTTTTATCACTTTTGAACCGTAAAGTGTACTTAAATTTCAATGTGGATCACGATAACAAAATTCTATGAAATGATGAATATGTTGTCACGTACCAGAATAATTGCCACTTAGCTCGACAGGTAATTTTGAAGTTGCAGGGTCAAAATTACCCTTTTCACCCTGCCTTTCTTAGATATGTCAGTGGGAGGCCTTGCCGATGATGGGTACTGAAACTGGACCCTTCTGAAATCTCTGTTGTTTTGCAAGCTGGTGAATTTTATCTTGGCTTCCTTCAAACGCCACTAGAAACTCAGCTGCATCAGTTTCACTTAAAACCTTCTTCAACACCATTTCCAATGCTTTGAACCTGCGGTTTATGTCATTTAAATCTGTCGTTGAAACTAAGGTCAAAAGAGAGAGGAGTAAGTATGAACCTGAGATGCTGTGCTTTTGTGATGACCCTTTCGATCTTTGAAAACTCGGGCTGAATTGAAGCCAAAGCTGAATGAGGCATATTTATCTGGTTAGAGATAATTGGAGCAAATGGCAGGTGTAGTATGGAGGTGGCTTGAATTTCGGCCATCTCCTCATCAACTATGGCCTCTTCAATGCGAAAATCATGTATAAGCTGGGATAGATATTGAGAACCGTCGCCACTAGTGGATGAGGATGAGGAACGAAGCAAGCCTTGAACGAAGACGAGAATGGCCGAGGGCCGCCAATCTCCAAACCAAGAGATGGCTGCCAATTCGTGGGGAGGAGTCCATTTTGGCATGAGAATTTCGGAAATGTCCTTGAGTCGGGTTGGTACCATGGCTGTCAAGTAATGGACTTGGAATCTATGTAGTTGCTCTTCGATTAGTTCCTCAAATTCCCACTTGATCTTGAGCTGTTTCTCTAGTCTTGCAGCTATGTTCTTTTGCTCTTGCTTCCATAGATTATGCTTCTCCAATGAAAGCTCTTCGCCTAATAGATACAACATTTATTATACGAATATGAAGTTTCTGACCTTGGATTTTTTACAAAAACTCAAACGACAAAGCATAATAGTAGAAGAATTGGAAAACAGGAAGATATTCGACAAGAATGTCTTGTATGATCAAATTTGAAAAACATTACTGAAAGAAAAGAAAATCTACTCTTGCAGAGGAGACGGAATTAGCAAGAAATGCAAAGAAGTTACTTCGTTTAGTGATTTCTCGCTTTTGGCGTGTGACGCACTGGAATCTGTCAACTATTTCATCAATTTCGCCATAATATTCCTCCTCTAGGTTTCTCCTAAAAAACCGACGATCTCCTCCCCTAATTTCACTGCCATTCCCGTCATAAATACTCCTGAGAAAATGCAGAAATCAAAACAAACTAAGCTTATCTTATTTCTTGGCAACATAAACCGAATCAGCTCATTTTCATGGAAGTATCTAGTTCCTATATTTTTCTCTTATAATTCCTGATTTCACAGTTCTCTTGGCGATCGAAAAAGGGAGTAACAACAGAATTTATAACGATACGAAACGCTAATAGAGATCGAAAGGCATCTTCGTAAAAAAAAAAAGAAAAAGATTAGAAATAAAACAGCTTACAGTGAGGACTGAGACACAGTCGCCTCCATTGATCTTGATCTTCCGTTTTCCTACCGAGCTTTCCACTTCAACGGCTTTCTTGGAGTTTCAGGCGGGAAAGTTCATCGCAAACGAGAAAGACGACAGCAGTTTATATAGGCTTGCCCCAATTAGGCCAAATAACCCATCATTGTTTGATGGGCTCTGAGCCAAGGCCCACAATAATTACAGATCCGACCCGAATGTTAAAAAGCCCATTGGGCTTGGTATGATTAAATTTGATATCTTTATGTGACGTCACATAAAGTTGGTCTTACACGTTCCTTAAAAGGTTAACCATTTATTATATGGTAGGAAGTCCACGTCCGTTTGCATCTCCATTTCTAACCACTCAAACCTAATTTTAAAAAGGTTGAATTTTGAAATTCAAATCATTTTCAAGTTTTGTTTTTTAAATAATTTATGGACGTAAAATCGATATTATTCAAATGGGTTTGTCAATTTTCTTTCTTTAGCACCCGAACTCGATATTATATTGCATCAATAATTTCATATCGGTGCTAAATATTAATATGCTACTGCGTGCACTTAGTCGTTAATAAATTACATAAATCCACTAACGAACGATCTGCCCATGCAAAAAAAATAACGAGTTTATCGTGTAGAATTCAAGGATGCGTGTAACGATACTCCGTAGAATATTAATTAAATTGCAATTTTGATAATAAATAAATAACTATTTTAAGAGAAAATCTAGACGATAATGTTACTAATCTTCATGTCGAACATGTCGAAGATTAATTCTTAAAACAAGTTTAAACTCGTAAGAAAAAAATAGATAAAAAGTTGAGAAATAAGAAGAAAATTTGGGAATGAGAGAAGGTTCTCGTAGGAGTGGGCGGCCCGAACCAACTCGAAAATCCAAACCAACCCAAACGGTTTGAGTCGGACTTTGGTTCAAATAATCAGTTTTGGGTCGGGTTCAGTTGTAGCTATTTTGGTTCGGTTTAATTTTCGGTTTTTTTTCGAAAAACAAAACCAAACCGAAAAACTCGATGTCTTGCAAAAGGCGGTCGACACCTTGTATTTGCGGTCGACAGTTTGCAAAAGGCGGTCGACACCTTGTAATTTTTTGCAAGAGTTACAATGTATTTACATTTGTAATTTTTTTTAGTTTTATATGTGAACCAAACCAAACTAACCCAATACAACCCGAAAACGTTTGGTTTGGGTCGAGAATTTTTTTTTTAGTTTGGGTCGGGTTTTAGGTATTCCTTTTAACCCAAAACTCATTCGGGTTGGGCTGGCCAGGTGAGAACCCGACCCAACTCAAACCGTGACTACCTCTAGGTTCTTGAATTTCAACTTTGAAAAAAAAAAAAAAAAAAAAAAAANACGTAACAATTACTTATTTATGTCTCGTGCGTCAATTATTGTTGTCCACGGGTAGATAAAACTGAACTAAAATCGTAAACTGGATCAAAACCATCAGTTTTAATTTAATACTGGTTTTATTTTTAAAAACCGTAATTTATGGGGGGTGTAAGTTTTTAAAAGTAAAAATCATGAAACCAGAATCGAAAATGTGAGTCAAAAATATTATAAAATCAATTAAAATCTAACTGAAATTCTAATAAAATTCGATACAAATCTATTTTATTATTAAAAATTTAATTTAAATATGATAAAAATATATATTTTATTATTATATTTTAATTTTTTTATGTTACCGTGACAAAAATATAAAATTATAAATTTTAATTATAATTTTAGTTAGCTACTGGGCATACGACTCAGTGTTGGTGTCGTTATTTTGGTCTAAGACGCCGTAGGTTTTTGGTCGGGAAGCTGTTCACGTCAGCTAGAGAGAGAAAATGGCTACTTTTCAGTCTGTTTATACGTTTTCAGTCTTCCCCACGAGCTCTTTCATGGCTCCATCGCTTATTCTCGTTTATAGCAGCGTTAGGGTTTCCATTTCTCACCCTTCTTTCTCTCTCTACTCTCTCTCTCTACAAGTTTCTTCTCCTTGACGTTTGCAATTTGCATTCTCTCTGTGTTTATATTTTTCGATATTGCGAGGATGAAGGAAGGTCTGGTTGTTGAAGCTGGGTTTATTTACGACGAAGAGACCCATCTCACTATCAAGAAAACCTCTCTGTTTTTCGCCGGCGATGGCTTCGCCGTCTATGACGGCAAAGGGGAGATCGTTTTCCGAGTCGACTCGTACGGCCGAGATTATCACGACAGAGATGAACTTGTTTTAATGGATCCTCACGGTCGGTGCCTTCTCACCGTCCGGCAAAAGGTATTGCCTTTATTCCTCTCAACTTGCCGTCGACCGATTTTGTTCTTTTCAGATTTGGATTGCCGGATTCATTTGTTGCTTTCAGTTTCTCTGGTTTTAAGTGATTTAAACGTTGTTATGTCAAAATTAACTAAATGAGATCGATTTCTTCTCGCCGGCGATTTGTTTTCCGATTTTGATTTATGGGTTTTGTTTTTTGAACCGTTTCACAGCAATAATCGCGTTGATTCTCGAATCTGGAACTCCCATTTTCAGTTTCGAGTTACGATCGTAATAAACTCGGTTTCCATTTTTCAGAGGCTGAGTCTGCATCAACGGTGGGAAGGATTCGTCGGAGAGAGAACGGAGGGCCAGAAAGCTCTGTTCAGCGTGAGAAGATCGGCGATAATCGGACGGTCGACGACGGTGGTCGAAGTCTACGGCAGCGGCGAAAAAAATGAGATTTACCAGATCGAGGGTTGCTATGGTCAACGAAGCTGCAAAATCATGAATCCAGCGAACCAATCAGTGGCTGAGATTCGCCGCAAAGTCGACGCTTCCACCAATGTGATGCTTGGTAAAGACGTTTTCTCTCTCTTCCTCAAACCAGGCTTCGATGGCGCCTTTGCTATGGGTTTGATTCTGGTTCTTGATCAGATTAACGGCCATGATTTGGCCGGCGATGATGTCGCCGACGTAGATAGTTGAACTGGTTTGGTAATTGTTTGTTCATTTTGAGATTCTGGGTAAAGTTCAGCTTTTTAATGTCGTTTTCTTATTTCAAAATTTAGAGATTTTTCTAAGATTCCAAATACTCGACTCCATCCTTAAAGTCAAATCGACAATAACGGCCGCCGACCAAGATTGAAGCTCCGGCGTGCAGCGGCGCAGATGGTGAGGTCTGGTTTCTGGCCGCCGTGTCTTCCGACAGCGCAGTTGTCGAAATGATCGCCGGTTGCCGTCGAGCGGCGTCAAAAAAGAAGGTTTAAATTACATGGGTTGCAGAATCACCGCCGGTAAACACCGTGCACGGCCATTCTGATGCTCATTTTCTCCATCTTTAACCTTCTTTCTCTCTCCAACTCCCCGTTACATTGATAAGCAGTTGCTTTCATCAGCCAAATTTTGAGTTCTTATCAGAAAAAAATGCTCTTTTTCTTGATTCAAATGCATATCCCGCGACACCAGTACATTTCATTCCACGAATGAAAATTATTGACAAGGGAGGAAAAAGAATCATCGACACATTGGAATTTCCCAATCGATCTATTTCAATCGACAGGTCTTGGCCTCGAAACGGAGAGATCGAAAAAACAAAAAGAAAAACAGAAACATTTTTAGCAGATCACGAGGCCAGGATCAGCAGCAGAGAAGCAGCACAAGCGGTCAGAATAAACCAGCCATTGGATCTGAAATTCTGCAAAAAAACACACAAAACTGAGTTTAAACTGAGTTTAATTTCAAAATTGGAGTTCAAGAGAAGAAATTCAATACCTTGACAGAAAGAAAAGACGATGAAGCAGAGGATTTGAGTCCCCTAAATCCAATATCATATGCAATGCTTCCATCAGCTTTAAACAAACCAAAGTTTCTCTCTGAAGTTGGCCCTGGTTTCATATATTCATTAAACAGAGCAAATATATAAGCCTTCACTTCGATCTTCGGCCGATACGGAGTTCCCTTCCGCTTCATCAGTTTTTTGCGCAAATTTCGATTATAAGTTCTCGCATCTTTCACCGTGGCTCCGGCCTCGTTCTCGTCCCCTTTCGACGCCCAGCCGGTTTCCGACACTACGACCTTCATCTTATCGTGCCCAACTTTCTCAAGAGCTGCATATGCTGCATCGACTTGAGCATCAAACAAGTTGTCATAATGCAGCCTTGTTTTTGGGTCGTAGATTCCGGAATTCGGCTCGAAGAGAGCGTAGTTTATGTTGATTCGCTCGGGATCGCTTTTGTAGGCCAAAAATGGGTATGCGTTGATGAAAAACGGGGAGCCGATACGGGAGGAGAATTGGAGAAGAGGCCTCATGTATGGTAGAATTTCATCTCTGAATGTGCATGAAGATGGTGGATATGAATTGGCAAAGACCGCCTCCGAATGAGGGCTCGAAACCTGTACGATTTTGGTAAGATCGAGCCGTGAGAGCGCGTTGTACACGTTTTTGGCTGCAGGCAGAAGGGCTTCCCATATTTCGATGTCCGAGCCTCCGAGAATCTCGTTCCCTACGGCAATTCCACGGATGGAAGTTTCCGGAAGGTACCGTTGGACGTTTTCTTTGATCCAAGTCATGGCTCGATCTTCGGCCACGCTAATGTCTTTGAGAAACTCATTGCCTAATCCAACAACAATTTCGATTCCGGATCCGTTGAATGCCGTTAGAACACTATGATCGGCGTCGTAAATTCGAATGTTCTTTATCTTGTTAGCTTTGAGTAGAGTCACAACACTGCTCGGAGGAGGCAGATTGTCGGCAAGTCTCCCGTAGTTTATCCCGTACGTTCCGGTGAAGCCGTCGACTCGGGAAATTGCTGTCAGAAAGACAAAAAGCTTCAGAAAACTTAATTTCAATTTCAGATAAACATTGAAAGCTCTAGAATGGTAATTTTAATGGAGGTCTGCAGAAAATTACAAACCACCAAGAACTGAGACAGAGAAAACAGCAAGAACCCAGAAAGGGGAAGAGAGGTTGCCCATTTGTTCAGAGAGGAAATGAAAGAAGGAGGAAGATAACATAGATATACGTTAGGAGAAAAGCTTTTCTAGTTGCAGAAGCATCAGACAGAATCCATCTTCTGAAACGATGCTTTTCCTGCAGGCAAGCCATGGAAATTGAAGATTCTTGACCTCGCTGCAATGGCGGTGTTTGAAAACAATGGAGATGGAGAAGATTCTCGACCTTCAAATAAAAACAATGGAGGAGAATCGGGGTTGGAATAGATTCTTCCTTTTCCCTCACTTTTATCTCTCTTTCTCAAAATATACCCTTTTTGCATTCACTCTTTCATCTTATCTGCCCACCTTTCCTTCTTCTTCCAGCAATTTACAGAATTTAGCTGAAACTATCTCAGCCACGACCAAAATCGTCCTCCGGTCAGAACCTCTAATCGGAAAGTCATTACGAGATCCATGGTTCGAATTCTTTCGGTAAGAAATTGGAGATTGGACCATGATGACGGTGAGATTTGGATCCCCATCCCAACGCATTATGACCAAGTAAAGTCCGAGATTAAAAGCTCTTATTTATAACTACTGGCACAATGTTATTTGCATCAAAATTTAAGAACACTGCAAAGCAAAAGGTGATAACAATATCAATGGCCAATTTCTCTGACTAGCAGAAAAGGTCACTAGCAGCATAAAAGATCATCACTACAGTCATTAAGAACATACATAATCTAGGACCTGCAAGGAACACAGTTAATTCTACCAAAAAGTAATAAAATCTAGCAATTTTACAGCTATCCTAGGATTTTCAGAATGCTAAATTGAGGAATGGAAGCCATTACCGACGAGATGGGCTACCTCCATTGTTAACCTTGCTATTTTCAATCATCTCTTCTTAGCCTTTCTGATTTGCCTTGTCTTCACGTTTATTATTGTGATTTTCCTCGATCTGTTTCGTCAATTGCAGGCGGCGTTTGAGTTGGATTCTCTTTCTCTGCCACCCCGTTTTCCTGTGGGATTATAAAACTCGATTCATCCTGTTCATTCTCCATGGATGCCTTCGAGTCTGGGACCTCGGAAACTACACATTCTTCTGCTTGTCTGTCCTCTGCTTGACCTTTCTCTGTTGCAGTTTCTACCTTCTCTGTTCCATCGCATTGTTCGATCCCCATTTCAGCGTTTTCCTCGTTGAAATTCTTCGTTTCTTTCTTTTCATCTTCAGTGGTAGCTCTTATCTTCTCTGCTTGGCAAGTTTCTTCATCTGCTTCACCGCCATTTTCAGTTTTCTCCGACTCTGAAACACCTTTCTCGACATTTTCCGAATCGATCATTTCTATATCATTCTTTTCACCGTCCTTAGCCAGCTCAGTATCCTCAGAAGCATCTGTTTCCTTGCTGTCCTTCTTTGAACCCGATGACTTTCGGCTTCGTTTCTTCAGAGTCTCTTCTTGAGGTGGAGTTGCTTTGGCCTTCTCACCAATTCTTGCTGACCTCCTTGGCGTCTCGCCCGTCCCCCAGTCAAACTCCGATATTGCAGGGTTTCCTGGATGTGCTTTCAAGTACTGCTCGAGCTGCCTTCGGGTACTGATCTCCACCCCTGATGGAGCTATAAATACTACCTCGTTCTTCGTGGGCGTCCCGGCCTTCTTTGGCAAGAACTGTACCGAATATTGAAAAAAAAACCATACTTTTACCAAGTGGAAGATTTTCACAATAATATCTTATCCAAGCAGAAACTAAAAGAACAATTTTTTGACATAGATCACTTTACTTTAATTTCATTGATCCTCTGTTATTTATCGCATTTGAACAGAATATCTCTAGCTCCATTTTAAGAGACAGATTACACAAATAACAATACATTTAGGACAACAATTCCATGTTAATTATCGCATTTTAACGGTTATTTATCGCATTATAAAGCCAACCACAATTCCAATTACAAGGCAGATTAAGTCAAAAGGCAAGACCTCTGTTCTTGGTCAGACAATTAACTTCTAAACTATTAGCTTAATCTCCACTCCAATCCAAATCTCCAAAGGCTAGGCTAATTTGGGGAGAAAGTCATAAATAGTTAGGCAAGAAGGATAGATTAATGCACCAAATTTATCATGAAAGCTTTAATTTTTAAGTAATTGTAGGTTCTTAATTTCTTTTGCCGAGTTTTGATGGATCAAATTCAAGTATTTTAAATATATTATAATTAATAAAAAGAAAAATCAAGAGAATTGCTTAAGAAGATAAATCTAGCATTATTGTTAATTTTTAACTCACGCAGCTAAGCTTGCAGGGAAACTAAGCTACTAAAGTTTCATAATAGCACGAAAATTGACCAAAAGCTAATCCCTAGAATCAAGCCAGACCTAAGCTCACAAGCAACAGCAAGACAAAATATGGAAGAAACAAACAAAAATTTACAAGAACAAAAGAAGAATTAGAGACAAGGGAATAAAACCCAAAAACTAAATCACAGAAGAACAAGAGAAAAACCAACAAAAACAGAAGAAAAATCTAGCTCTAAGAGGAGAGAGAAAGTGAGGGGAAACCAGTTTCTTCCAAGCAGGTGGAGCTGGTAGCTCCACAGAAATAACGTCATCTTTTTCGCCGGCAATTTGAGATGGAACTCCATTGTTCTTCTCCTCCACCGCTGTGATCTCCATCTTCCACAGGCTCACTTTCTCTCTCTAAAATGAGACTCTCTTTCCTGATTTCCTCTCGCGGTTTTGATATGTGGGTGGCCAAGAGATGTCACGACTCACGAGCCGTTGAGGCTCTTCGACGTGCTTTGATTTGATGGTTCTCTCTCTCTCCTCTCCAAATTACAATCAGAGCCAAAACGCAATCTTTGAGCACACGCTCTTCAAGATTTCAAATTTAAGCACTTGCCTTGTTTGATCAACACGTGTACATAACAAAGGAGGACACTTTCCCAATCGCTGTCTTTTTCTCGCGCGACTGATTCGAGGAGAGATGAAAAGTTCAAAACTTCCGAAACAGTGGTGTGTTCGAACTGCCACGCCCCCACGTGGGAGCGTGAACGTGGCAGGCGTAAGGCTTTGGATAACGTTGCCAAGAATTGAACTGTGACAATACACTTTCGCCACGTGGAGATGAACATTTCATCTCGTTTACTTGGTCCATTTCAAATCCATAAAAAACCCCTCGTTTGTTCTTCTTCTTCTCTCCTGCTGGCACTTTCCAGTTGCACAAATACCTTCATTTACTGTTTGAAGATATGATTTACAGGGGCTTCCTAAGAGAGAGAAGAAGAAGAAGAAAGAGGAAAAACCTGGAACAAATCTGTAATCTGAGTATGAATATATGCGATCAGATCATTGGGTGTACGAACGAATCTGATCAGATAGAACATAAATCATGCTCATTTTCAGTAATTACATGTAAATCTATTGACCAGATTACGACTAAACTTGACTGATTCTCAGTCTTATATAATTTAACACGAGAGAAATTGCTTACGAAAGTTATCATCTGAACCGTGAGCCCTCGTCTGATCTGTTTTTGCCATCCCATGCAGAAGTCCAGAAGAAAAGAGACATCCAGAAGAGAACAGCAACAAATATCTGGACTCTGTTTTGCAGTTGAGAAAAGAATGCCCCAACACCTGCCCATAAAAAAAACGAAACCATGGAAATAGAAGCCATCAAAATCAGATCATTCCTCCATTTTGTCACGAAACGATGATGGGTTCGAATAAATCGAACGAACATCTCGAAGGATTCCCATTAATTACGGGCTCGAAATGATGGATATGATAATCAGATGATTATACCGACATATTCCAATAACGAGACGATGAATTTCCTATCACAACCCACATTTTCAAATAAAATGGATAAGATCATAAATTTCAAGAAGCTTTCAGCAGCAGTAACAAAAGTATGAAGCGATGAATCAGCCCAAATCAATTTCAGATTGTAAATATCACCACCTACACCCGATTTAGCAGACGAAAAGATGAAACAAACAAGCCCTAGGTTAACGAATTTGACATATCAAGCAAATATAAAACAGGAAATATCGTTCACGGAATATCCCAAACCTGAATTCCGATCGGAAAGATTTTCAGGCGGCGGCCCGGACTCTGGCGGCGGAGCGGATGCGCGGCAAACAAAATGACGACTGGTTCTTGGATTACAAAAGGAGGAGCCACCGGCGAAGCGTATTGAAGACGATAGATCGAAAAGAGAGAATCGAGTCGAAAAACGAAAAGGGAATTGGGTAAGGTAGAGAGAAGAGGTGGAAAGACAAAGATCATTAAATTATCATTCTTAATCACTTCTTAAGTTTGCCCTTTTATACTGTAAAATTGGGTGGCTGGTTTGTCTGGCTGATATTTTTGTCAGCAAAATAAATAAATCATTAAATTATCATTCTTAATCACTTCTTAATTACGTATTTGAAAGCTTAATCATCTTCTTCCCCGCAAGACGTCCTTGGCAAAGCTTTGAAACCATTCATGGAATGAACAGGAATAACCATAGTAGCCATGCGAGGTCTGCAACTCAAGCACGTGATTATACATCGAGGAGGCCTTGAGCCCAGAACCATCTTCGTCTCTTTATCCTCCTCCACTCTTACGCCATTACTGACTGCTTAAATTACAGAAAAGTAACAACCTTTAATGTCGAAATCATAGAATTCAGAAACCCAAAAAGGAAAACGGCGAAAACTGCCTCCTGGGTTTCATTTCTTTTACCAGTAGAAAAGATCAAAACCATGGTTATTGCGAGTTTCAGGCGGAAAGTTTGAGATCTTGAAGGCGCCATTAGAGAGACTGTATGTTGCAGAGAGAGAACGAGAGGGTTTAAATGGAATGGATTCATGGAGAAGAGAGAATACGTAGTGTTCGAAAAAAGCTCGTGTTTGCTAATGACGAGACAATTTTTTTCTGATTTCAGTGGGGCTTCATCTTCTCCAATAGAACTGTTACTCTGTGATTAAGAAAAACAGCTTCATTGACAGTCTTTTTCGGAAAATGGAGCTCTGAATTTTTAGATAGTTAATACAGTGACTCCATTGATAGTCCTTCTGGTCAAAGTGGCTTTGCTTGAATCCACTAAACAGAAACTCCATTGGAGAGCATTTTTCATAGCTGATCATGATCATCCAGACCAGACTTTCATCAACTGTTGCAGTCTGTCTTCAATCTGTTCACCGTTCTATTTTTGCTCTTGCTGTCGCTCTTAACACTGTTTTGAAATGAATCTTCGCCTGCCATTGTATGGTACAAGAGGAAATGGAAAGCTGTGAAGGTGAAAAATGGAGGAAGTAGAGCCAAAATCAAGGACCCTTTTCAGATATATAAATTTTCCAGACAGAACAAATCAAACACGAGATTTTTCGAAGAATAGTTCAAATTCTAAAACATCGTCAAATCCAAATCAATTTAATTACTGATTTAATGATCGATACTGGTACTATATAGAGTCGGAGAGCCGCTTACTTTAATTTGGGTTCCCGATTTTGTCGTGCTCGATTCTCTGACCTTAATTTACTTTTATTTTCCAGCCAACGCAGCCGGATTTGGTTCCAGAGAAGAAGGCAGCCTACAGCCAAAAAAATAGAACATGCTTTTTGACATCAAACCACAATTATTCTGAATATAATCATAGAGAGAATGATGTGATTTAGATTAAGCGAAGCTCCACTGTCAAGCTATCCGTTAAATGCATACCACATTCTTCATTTAATGAAGTATTTGAACATGAATTCAAACTTTGTTGACCTCATCTGTTAATAATCATGTTAAAACGCCAGATGAAATTGAAAAGATTGAAATATTCGAGCTGGAATTGACAAAAAAATGAAAATAGAGTAAGGATTCAAGACAACGAAAAGATCAAGATTCCAATTGTAAAAAAAAATAGTTTAAAATCTAATCTCTAAATGATCAAACTCGACAAGATGGAGCAAAAGAGGCGCATAATGAAATAAGATTCAGCAGAAGATGAACAATTCGTCAGAGATTACGAATCAAGAAGCTGATAAATTATCATTCAAACTCGATTGTTCAATCAAAAACTTCAATCTTCCTTGAACGTTTCTCAATGCAGAAGCTATAGCACTCAAATGAAGCTCAAACTGAGAATTAAAGTCATAAAATCAGCCAATCGGAGCTCGTTTCGACTGATCACTGAACTAACCTAACCGATTTTAGAAACAAGAAGATACATAGCTTCAGGAAATTCGACCATCTGAAACTGATGAAGCGCAGAGAGAAGCGAATCCAAGAAGAAACACAAAACCCAAAGAGGAAATCAGTTGAAAAATCAAAAAACTGATTGAAAAGATTGTTGTAGATTGTAGGATGAACAAATTCTTGGTCCATTTACAGCAAATGAAGAATCTTTTTGAATTCTTTAACCATCTTCAGAAAAAAAAATATTACAGATCCGAAGAAGATGATTCCATTTGAATTCTGAGAGTTCGATCCTTCAAAATTCCTCTGTACAGAACAGCTCTGTTCGCCGGCATTTTCTGCAGTTCTTTTTCTCGATCTTCATTCCGGCAGCTGCTTTCATAAATTTCGACCGATTTCTTCCTCCTCCGCCCTCTCAATCCGTTTCCGGTCTGGTCCTTCACGCTCTCCGAAAACTTCACTTTCTTCTTCGCCGATCTCCTCCTTCGGTCATCGTCTTCGCAGGAGACGAACGCAAAAGCCATCAGCTTTCATTCGTCGGAAGATCAGAACAAAAACCGAGAAGAAGGAAGGAAACGCATTTACCTGAAGATAAACAAGAGCGGAGAACCTGATTGTGGGTAGAACTGTCGTGTCGGAAGAAAGTGAGGAAGAGGACGGAGGTGGATAGGACAATGGCGGTGGCGACGACCAGACCCTGGGAGCCGATGATGGAAGACATGGCCGGAGAGATTTCAAACAAAGAACGGAGAGAGAGAGAGAGAGAGAGAGAGCTTTAAATGACAGCATCAATGGGGTTGAATTGAAAATAGAAAGACATCGCTGTAGAGAGAGAGAGAGAGAGATGGCGGTGCTGGCTGTTCGGTCGGTTTTTCCGTCGATGCACCGAACGGTGGAAGTTGGGAAGGGGGGTTGTTGAAAGACAGGATTACCATAAATCTAACGATCAAAGAAATCCACCTTTTTCAGGCTAATCGGTTTTTTCGATCGGTTTTTTTCCACGTCAACTTAGATTTCTTATCTGATTGAGGCCCGTCTCTGGAAATGAGGCTTTTTTGAACGGGTAGTTCGGTTTATTTGTCCAAACCGAAGAAACCGGACAGCCTACACTTAAGAGTAAATGATTAATAAGAAATAAACATGACAACATAGGAAAAACAAACAACACTCGATATCATAAAAAAAACACACAAAAAGACCACACACTGTTGTTAACAACGACTACCCAGAAGAAAATTAGACATCATCTTTGCAAGCTTAACGTCAAAAACTAATCTTTATTGGCCTGCAACTTCACATTCTGTAATCCAAACATTTTCCGTCGCTAAGTGGTGAGAATGGGAGGGAGATAGTCAGATTTGGTTCCGAGCACTCGAGCTTTCGTGTCCGGGAAATGCTCGAATCCAGGAAGCTCCGTGACTTCTCCTTCGCCGGAGACTCCGATCGGATATCGGAGCAAGTGGCCGGGAAGGTCATGCTCGAGAGTCTCGCCAGAGTAGAGATCCCAGTACTTGTCGGCAACATGGTTCACCTTCTTCACACACTCCTCGCTCTCCGGCTGGAGGAAGCAATCGTCGAGCATTCCAAGATGTTCGTACCATAATGACAATCTAAAGCCATGGATTTGTCCACGAGCCGGGACATGTGTCGATAAATGATTCGTCTGATACGCCCCCATAGCAATTTCCGAGTCTCTAGCTCCATCCATCGACCTCTGGTTGATATTGGCCGATCCAATGATTATGTACTCATCGTCCACTACAATAACCAAACAAATCGTTAAACTACATAAAATCGATAAGAACACTCGGAATATCAAAAGGCCAGGTCATCGTCGACATACCGATCATCATCTTGGCATGAACATAAATCATGAATCGTCTAGCCTGTTGAGCTCTCATATAATCGGTATCCTCCTCTGGCTTTTCGGACGGTTCATACTCGCCCGGCTTCTTAACTTCGCGATTTCCGAGGCAGAAGAGCGTCAAATAGTTTCGAGGGTCTTCCTCGATACCCTTTGCATTCAAGGCCTGAGAGATATCTTTGTACATCATCTCTAAAGTCCTCCTCTGCCAATCCAATATGGCCTGAACCGATCCACTTTCCGGCATTCCCTCTGGCCACATAGGAACGACGATATAGACCGTAAATCTCTCTCCGGCTTCAATCTTACTAACAATCTTCATTGAAAGCTCCTTTGGAATCAGATGCAGAGCCCCAATATCTTCAGGCTTGATATCATCAGGGCTCCAACCAAAACAGCTCCCCAAGAAATACTGATTTTCGATGTAGATAAAGTTTTTTGCACGCCTAATCGCGTTTATATACGCATCTTGAATGCTTCTATCGATGATATTATCTTTTCCGCTAACAAGTCCGGCTCTTGCAGCATCTTCCGGTTTTTCAGGAAAACCGAACGCAGCTCCACCGTCGATCGACCGAAACAACTGTACGTTCCAAGATTCACGATCATCGGGGAACATAACCGGAGAAGGTGGGATGATTATTTCCTCCATATCCCTCAATTGAAGAAGAATATCCTTCCCACCTTGCTTCCTCCATCTCTGCTCAAAATTAAACAAGACATCCCAAGCGATGGGCCCTTCGAGGCGAGAGTGAATATCATGCCAAGGCTCTCTAGGTCCTCCTTTGGCGATACAAGCCCCTGCAAAGTTCGGCTGGTGAAAATCGTCGTGATGCACTGTATCCAACGTCCTGAAAAGCGAATGAAAAGGAGTATCGTATCTTCCGTCGCAAAGATCGATTCCACCAACAAAGCTCACAATTCGCCTTTTTTCTGATCCTTCGCTCGGCATAGCACTATCCACCACGATGATTTTTTGATGATGAGTGAACATGGTCGAGATTTGCAAGTCTTGAATTATGCTTCCACCATCGTCGGGATTTCTCGGGCAAAGGACACAATGCACCTCGCTATTATCAAAGAAATGCTCAGTTTCTTGGTCGTGCGTGGCCATCAGTCCATCTTTTTTGAGTATAGGGACGGAAGTTCTATCATCCCAAACAAGCATTAGAACTCTAACACCTTCACTTGCTTTCTTCTTCAGTAGGTCTCCGAGAATGATATCTCCGCCTGGTTTAGGCCTCCTAGAGTCCCTGACTAGAGTAATTTCCGTATAAACGGACCAACCGGTAATGTAAATGAGATGCTTTGCATTGTTTATCGCATCAAAAACGTCCTCCCAACATCGGTGAGGCTCGTAGAGCTTCCCTCCGGCAAGTGGGATTTTAGGAACAAAACCGTCCGGGACATGAGCATCTTGGTACAAAGAGACCTTACATCCTTGTCTCTGAGAGTAAAATGTGTAAGGAACTCCTGGATATTTTGCACTTTTGATCCCCCGACCCCAACATCGATCCTCGGAGACATCAAAATATTGAAGCTTCACGTGAATTTTAGAGTTTCCATGAATAGGGTTTTTGTCATTGTCCAAGATTTCAACCCATTTATCGACTTCTTGCCCACCTAAAACCTCTTGGACTGGAATATATGCCCTTCCGATTAGACTTGCCCCGATTGGATTATCGTCCTTGACTGTGAAGATAACGCTTGAAGCCGTGTGGGCACAGTAGATGTGAAAAGATTCATACCATCTTGGGTTAGCGTGATCTTTTTCAAGTATTCTGGTCCGCCCCACTCGAGCCTTTTCGAGATCGATAGTGGCATAGAGTTTCGTAACTCCTTTGCCAAACCCAAC
This sequence comes from Begonia fuchsioides, assembly GCA_003255005.1. Lineage (NCBI taxonomy): Eukaryota > Viridiplantae > Streptophyta > Magnoliopsida > Cucurbitales > Begoniaceae > Begonia > Begonia fuchsioides. The sequence goes on from QAOC01013194.1 coordinate 138,686, forward strand.
GGTCTCTTCGACATTCGCCAGAAACTACAAATGAGAAATATTAAAGTCGAAAAATAATGACTATTATAAACAAAATAGTGGAATCTATATCTCGAAAATAACTGACTTTTGTATTGTCCAAGATCTCTATAAAAGGATTCAAACAAAAGACGAAAGAAAAGACCACGCTTTATTGAGGTTGTCAAAAGAGCATAATAAAAGTGCGAATTTGAGTGGAAAGCTGATTTTATAGAAGTGGCTATTGACAGAAATACATATAGAAATTCAGCAAACACCAATGAAATGAACAGAAAAAACTGAGATAATCATTTTCACCATGGTTTGATTCAATCAGCTACTTATTTTTTTACTTCATCTCGCAGCTTCTTGATTAGAAAGGCAAAATCTTAGGTCAAGATAAGATTATTAGATCATCATCAAAAGCCTAGTCGATGAAAATAATAAGAAAAAATGGAATGAAACTCGGATTTGATGCAGAAAAACAATGAATTCGACACTATTTTCAGTCCCAAGTAGCTAAAACAAGGCAAGAACACTCTGATCAATTGTAAAAGAAGTACTTTCTTTTAAAGATTCAAGCTATCAAAAAAGTAGAAAACAAACATACTTTGCTGAAAATATTGCTTCCGCTGGTTTTCAGATGATCGATTTCATAGATCGTGACATGGAGTGTACCATGAAGCAAAATCTGAGCCATTTCTCACCTGCAACGCAAGCCACTCCAAAGATCAACTAAAACTCCCAAAAACGGTTAAACATGTGAAATCAGACACATAAATCAGAGATTTATCAAGTCCAACGCCGTTGACCAAAAACAACAAAGACAACCAGCAGATCGAAGAAAACGAAAACGAAAAACCTTGTAAACGATAGGAAATATAGTGAAATCAAAGACCCTTTTTGATTTTACAGACTACAAACCAGAGAACACCCAAAATCGAAAAACGAAACGATCGACAGCTTAAATCAGAAACAATACGAACGTAGATGCAGACAGGGGAAGAGAGAGGGAGGATCTGATCCAAACTTGGCTCCTAGGGAATACAAATAGAAGAAGATATTCCAAAATAAATACTCAGATTCAGAGCACGTACTCGCAGTTACAAGTAATAATAAAACGAGAGAAAGAAAGGGGAGAACCGTATCTGCAAATCGAAGCGGGAAGAAGAAATGAATTTAACCCTTTGACTTAGAGACAACAGCGGCCTGTCATATTTCCGAACGAAAAAGATATCATCTTTACTCTCGGACACCTACATAATCGCAAAAAGATCAATAAACATCATTAATCAGGGATTACATCGGCATAAATTCAAGTCTAATTGGGTAGTTAGTAGTTAATACAATCTTTAAGAATGGGATTAAGGGATTTGTCCGTTTAGAATAAGAATATACTCTCCTTAATCCTTATCTGGGCTTCACTGCTGTAAATAGTGTGATTTAATATCTGTGAGTAGCCTGCCGACAGAAGCATTATCCAAATCTGACGGTCAAAACGCCATGACTTTAATCCAAGCGTTGAAAATGGTCTAATATCTCACACGTCTTTAATTTGCAATAATTCAACCACTACTGAATTACACTATTGAATTACACGAAATTACTTCTGATTTATGGGTTTTATTTGTCAGAAATAAAGTCAAAAGTGACAATTATATGGCAGACAAAGGAGCCATGGTGAATTTCAGTGCTCTGTACAATCAATGGTTCTTCAATTAGAACTTGATCTTCGTGCTCCAATCTAATTCTGACGCTTGTTGGCTGATTAAACCTTGTCGCTGTTTCTTTTCAATGATTCCGACCATTTGATGACCGTGAGTCTGATCTTTTCACCTAATTATGAACCACTGTCTCAGACAAGTCTAAATTTTTAGATGGATCCGAGCAGCATTCGCCAGTCTATGCTCACTAATCACGATCATTGAGTTTCAGCTTCTTGTCCCAAAATTGCAGGGTAGATTTGGAATGCCATACAAATGTATGCAAAAAGTAGAAAAAGGAATGAGATGGAGATCGAAGTTTGAACTCACAGAAACAATCAGTGAATGCAGGGCTTGTTCCCAAGGCGAAATCATCTCTAATCGCTTTAGTGTTTCGATATATTATTGGTCGTGAAATCTTTGCCGGAAAGCTTGGATTTGCTACCACATCGGTGTAAATTGATATTTAGACATTCAATTTCCGACCGGCCATCCCTAACAGCAAGATATGTGTTTGTGTTTGCTGTAATGGACATCTTCCTCGTTTTCTCCAAATCGGAGCTAACTTCCCGATTCATGGCTTCCTATAGTCCAGTGAAAGTTCGATAGTATTGGTGATCAGAAGATAAAGACCTGTGCATTCAGATGTCAGATCAGAAACCATATCAGGTTCGAAACGAAAGTCACAGAACACAGAAATTGGTCAGGCATCGAATCTAAAAGTTTTGTAAAATACCTAAGGCAGCCTAATTTCTACGGCTTCAAATCAAGAGATCCAATCTAGGGATTCTTTTTTTTTTTTGCGATTCAATCTCACCGACTAACGACGACAAAATTCACGTTGATTTTTGTTTCCATTCCAGAATCAACAATCAAACAACGAAGAAGAAACAATCGCCATAAACAAATAGGGCAAATTAACCCTTACCTAAATTAATCGAAAAAAAGCCGGGCTACAGGAGCGCTGAATAGAAGCTCGACGGAGATAATCGCCATTGCAAGTATCGAAACGCTTTCCCTCCAAAATGAGATCAATTTCCAGGGTAAAGCTTCGATTCGAAGACTCCCAATCCAGGGTTTGGTAATATTAATTTTACCCACAAATATCATTTTTCCTTCTCAATTATGGGATACTCATATTAAATACATCAAATTTTAAAAGTGACGAGTTTTACCTCATGATCGGGATCGGTAGCCATGGTTTTGGAAACAGCGAACCGAACTCATGGGTCCCAAGCCAAGACCGGACAAAATCCATGAAATATAGTTTGATTCCATGTTAATAAAAAACCATTGTATTTCAATCAAGTTTTCATGGGTTTAAAAGAGTTTTTAGATTTGAATTGGGTTTTATTAAATTTCAAGTCGATTTGTTTACCCGCGCAATATGGTTCATCGTAATTCAAGGAAAAATTCTACTGTAGAGAGAGAATTTAACGACAGAGTCATCACAGTTGATCAAATCATAACGATAAAGTATCAACTATAATTATAATATAATTTACAAAATGAATAATAATTTGAAATTTTGAAAATTTTGGCAACATACCCACAATTACAAATGTCACGTTAGTGATTAAAGATTAGAAGATAAATACAATATTATTATTTTTTAAAACACGATAAAAGAAAGTGATTAAGCATATACTTGTACCCAAAAGGCGAAATCTCTCGCCCTCATGGCCCCCATACCCCGACCCGACAGTTTGTGAGGGGTTAAATCACGGTGACTTAGCGGCCCATAGATATGAGATCTTTACTTGATATTACAAGGAGAACCCCAACATTGAGGGTAACAACTCTCACACTAGGACAGCGCAAACGTCGAACCTAGGCTCTTGTACTAAATCTACCATCTCTAAGTCAACTGAGCTATGCTCGTGCAGACAAGTGATCAAGCATATACTAATTTTTTATGTATGCCATATGAATGGAGAGCAAAACAAGTGCAAAATATGCCATATTATTTTAATTCCAAAAGATTAATGAAAAATGAAAGATTATTAAATTTAGATCATACGTGTTGTTTTATTATCACAAGTGCACGATTACTAAATCATCATATTTTTATATCTTGATTTGCACAACAACTAGAGAAACAGCAAATGTCCAACGAGGACAGACCAGTCTCCAAAGAGAAACGCTCAGCTGACGTGTCAGTCAACCGTATCAAGTGGACGTAGTGTGTCAAATGAGTCAGCACTATGTCGGATCTACGTGGCAGAGTCGTAAAGTGGGACAAGTCTAACCTAAGAATCCAGGTGTCAAACCAAATATCTCTATTTATATCCGCCCAAGCTTCTCGCTTTTTCCTCGGGATTGCCGCGACTCTTTCGTAGACCGTAGTAGGGTTGATTTCCGCCATTGTTTTGAGCTTAAAAGTGTAAAGTGATACAAAAATTAGTAGAGAGAAAGAGATGCAAACTTGCATAAATCTCTTTGAAAGAGAATTTGGCTCTTTTATCAGGTAATTATATAAACTGAAAATTTGAAACGTGATACGTACTGTGAGTTGCAACTCACCATCAACTAATCAACAAACCACTAATTCTTAAACTAAAGGAAACTAATGTACTCACAATCCCTATAATTGTGCACATTATTGACCCACTAACAATTCATCCCTTAAACTGAAACTAATTTTGTTTCAGTTTATCAATAAAATCATATTCTAAATTACAGACTCCTAGCAATCTTCTCAATTTTTGAAAGGGAAAAACTTTGAGAGATTTAGTAAATATGTCAGCTAGTTGGTCTTCACTTCGACAGTATTGCAAATCAATTTTTCCATCTTAGTTGAGATCTCTCAGATAGTGATACTTCACATCAATATACTTGTTTCGTCCATGTAGTACGAGATTTATAGAAAGTCTGATTGTAGAATTGTTATCACAATAAACGAGAATAGCTCTCTCTTGCTTAAATGTCAATTCTTCAAGAATTTTCTTCAACCAAAGTGCTTGACATGCACAGGAAGTTGTTGCAATAAGTTCAGCTTCGGTTGAAGATAATGTGACCATAAGTTGTTTCTTGGATAACCATGATACTGCACCTATACCCAACATAAAAACATAATCAGAAGTGTTTTTTCTATCATCGATGTCTCTTGCATAATCACTATCAGTAAATCCAATTAAATTTGACTTCACCCCTTTTTTATAGAACAATCCAAAATCTTTCGTCTCTTGCAAATATCGCAAAATTCTTTTAGTTACAGCCAAGTGAATTTTGGTTGGATTTTCCATGAATCTACTAATTCGACTTACTAAATGCATTATGTCAGACCTCGTTGTTGTTAGATATATCAAACTCCAAACAATTTGCTTGTAAAGAGTGGAATCTACCTTTTTTCCTTCATCATATTTTGAGAGCTTCAAATTAAATTCAGCGGGAGTGCTCACAGGATTGCAATCCTTCATTTGAAACCTGTCCAAAATTTCTCGTACATACTTCTTTTGTGAAATAAATATTCTACTAGTCAATTGCATTATTTCTATGCCTAGAAAATAATGAATTAAGTCAAGATCTGACATTTCAAACTCAGTCATCATAGATTGTTTAAATTTTTTAAACATGAAAAAATCATTTCCCGTAAATATACTTGTCAAGAATGAATCAACTCCAATATTTGTTTTGCTCGCCATGATTTTCTTTTAGGAAATTGAGAACGATGTTATTTGCCAAAGACACATTCTTCACAAACTTGGGAAGGAGCTACAATTTGAGGAAGACCAATCACCATATTTCTTTAATAGAGAGTTTTGAGTCTGCTGAAATTTAAATTACCGTAGCGAAAATGTCACAGCCATGATGGGTCGTATATCGCACCATGAGTGCTCTTAATCTTCAAGGGAAATAACTAGTTTGAACTCATTTGAACAATTGCAATCGCACCTCTAGAAGGGTCGTATATCTCACAAGTTCTCTTTTGAATGGTTATAATATAACCCTTTTTCAACACTTGGCCAGCACTTAATAAATTACATTTCAAGTCAGGCACAAAATAAACATTTGAAATTGTTTCAACAAAACCATTTTTTTGTTTTAATATTTATACTTCATCGACCAATCACTTTCACAGTAGAACTATCATCAAAACTTAACACTGTACGAAATTCTTCACATAAAGAAATAAAAGAAGTCTTGTTGTTGCACATATGGTTGCTGCATCCTGTATCCACATATCATATATTCAATTCATGTTCTCTTTTATCTTGGACGACCATCAACAAAGTTTCTATTTCCTTTATTTCGAGAAGAAATGATGATTCTCCCACTTCTTTGGAATTTTGCGGCAACTTTGTATAACATTCAGAGCGATAATGACCAAATTTGACATCTAAAGCACTCTACCTTAGCTTTGTCATGTTGTTGATATTTGTCTTTACCTCTGCTTTGATCGTTTTTATTTTGCCAATTTCCACTATCACCCCTTCCTATACCTCTTTCTCTTGTGTTAGATAAATTAGTAGAAGAAGCTACTTTTAAGACTTGCTCTTCTATTGTAGCTATTCGATTTCGATTCATCTTTTGTTCATGAACAAACAAAGAACTTTGAAGTTTGTCAATAGAGAGTTTCTCGATATCTTTAGATTCTTCAATTGAGCAGACAACATAATTATATTTTTCAGACAATGAGCGTAAAATCTTCTCAACAATAACAATATCGTCCATTTTCTCTCCATGAAATCGCATGTTGTTGGCAACTCCCATGGTCTTTGCACAACAACTAGTAACTGACTCACCATCGTTCATTTGCAATACTTCAAAATCTTTTCGCAAGGCTTGAAGCTGTGCACTTTTTACTCTAGATGAGCCTTGATATTTTGCCTTCATAGAATCTCAAATGTCTTTGGAAGTTTCTTTGCAAATAATTGTTTCCAAGACAGATCGATCAATGGATTGAAATAAGTAGTTCTTTGCTTTCAAATCTTTCAAATTGAGTGTTTCAAGCTCTGATTTTTGTGCATCTGTAATTGTCGTGCCAATAGTAAATTGAGATATGTCATCTAAAACAACTTGCCAATACTCCTTTGATCTCAAAAAATTTTCCATCAACATGCTCCAATGATCATAATGACCATCAAAATGAATAATAGCTGGTTGCGCAAAATTTTCGGTAGACATGTCTATCTCTTAGAAAACTGTTGTTTCTTAATTTTTTGTAGGCTATGATACCACTGTTACAAAAATTAGTAGAGAGAAAGAGATGCAAACTTGCATATATCTCATTGAAAGAAAATTTAGCCTTTTTATCAGGCAATTACATAAATCAAAAATTTAAAACGTACTACTTGATATGAGTTGCAACTCACCAGCAACTAATCAACAACCCAAGAAAACTAATTTACCCACAATCCCTATAATTGTGTACATTATTGACCCACTAACATTAAGAACATTTTCTTTTTTTGTTTTTGGATAAGGGATTCACTGGGAAGGATGAAGGAGAGCTCGGAAAACCCTTTGCAGCTCAAGTCGCTGAACCACATATCGATTGTTTGTCGATCAGTGGAGGCGTCGATTTAATGTTCCTGGGTTCATACCGATCAGACGGCCGGGATCGTTTAATTTCGACGGAGCCTGGTGAGAAAAGAGAGAAGATATTAGGGTTTGGAAAGTGTTTCCGGCGGTTTAGTGTTTTTGAGAAGTTCTTCTGTTTGATGATTTTTCTCAGGCTGTTCGGCCACGGGATCGGAGTTCATCTTTTACAGTCGGAAAAACCAGAGAGAACGCCGGTGAAGAAGAAGATAAATCCAAAGGATAATCATATATCCTTCCAGGTGAAAAACGTAGTTTTTTTTACGATTTTCTTGAATTTAAATTTTGATCTTTGACGGGGTTCATGACCGGCGGCGAAATTGTTTATTGACCGACAGTGCGAGAGCATGGGGGCGGTGGAGAAGAAGCTGAAGGAGATGGGGTTTGATTACGTGCGGGCGGTCGTACAGGAAGGAGGAATCCTCGTTGAACAGGTGTTCTTCCACGATCCTGATGGGTTCATGATCGAGATTTGCGACTGTGATAATCTTCCGGTTGTCCCTCTCGTCGGAGAGGTGGCAAGATCATGCACGCGGGTAAAACTTCAGATAATTCCGCCGCAGCAGCCGCCGCAAATCCAGCAAGTAGTCCAGCTGCGGCGCTAGTTTATGAACCGATAATCGTCTTGATTTTGATCGTTTGTTTTTGACGAGGCTTTCGTTTTCGCTGTTTTTTAACTCGATAAATAACTTGTAATATAATGTACCAAAAATCCGACGAGCAGCCCTCTAGTTCTTCCTGTTTCGACGATAACCAGAAGAAAGTTCAAGGGTTTTAGACTGAAAAAAAAAAAAGACAACACGACCACCAGTAGAATTTTGAATTTTACTAACTAATTACAATATTAACATGATATTTCAAGAAATCTGAAAACGAAAAGACATTACAAACTAAATACAATCCTCGAGCAAGCATTTCTTCTTCGGAGATTGGTCTTCTCTGCAATCCCATATTTATAGAAAGAGAGAAACGTCCCATTTGAGCATGGAAGAGATAGAGTTTGGTCGGGAAGAAAACATGAGGGTAAAGAATGGCAACTGAACCAAACGGATTCAACTTTCGAGTTTGAAAATTTGAGTCCGAAAATGGAAGGTTTTGGTTCTGGTCTGCATAAATAATAGAAAACTAAGGTATGTAAAAATGGAAATCGAATCCAAATCTCTGCAACTCTGTTTGTCTTCTTGCTTTCTCAGAAAACTAAGCTGAGAGAGAGTCCGGCGAGGCTTTCTGCTTCAAGAAATTATCAGTGCCCACTGCCCGGAAAGCATGGAAGCCGAAATATAAAATTTGAAAAATATATCTGCAGAGTTTAAACGCAAGAAACACGTAATCAACGAGCAAACGGACAATAAAATCATTCATATTTCCACGTTGACTCCTCTGATTTTTTAAAAATTTTCAGCTCGATCTCAATTATCGACAAGCAATCTCAGATAATGATTCATCAGGTTTACGGTTTCAAATTGCAAAGTATTTACCCGACTACCACCTGTATCGCCATCTTCTTTGGCACCAAAATCGCCGACATGAAGAACCCTCCTGGATCTGGTCGGGGTTTCGTCCGACCAAGAGCGTGGGAGCTGCCGCGAGAAATCAAATCCATTTGTGTATCCGATCCTTAACGAAGACAAAAATCTGGGATCCTTTCATCTTTCGTCAGAACGAGAACGGCGAAAATTTAATGGGTTACCTCGTATGCATATTTCGATCGCGGGCTTCGCCTCCTCATTGGCCGAAGAAGACGATGCCATGATCGACGTGTCGCTGAGGCAGATGGCAGTTCTTCGGCGTTCAGGTTTTTAGCCTCTGACCAGGGAAGATGATTTCATTTTACCATGAACTAAATTACGTTTCTATCCCTTTACTCCTCCCTACTCCTTTACCTACCTCTACAAATTTACAATTTTGACCTTTAATTTTTCAATTTTCTTTTTTTTTAAAGTTATTTTACGTAGAGTTAACTCATAAAAGTTTTAATACGAGGCTTGTATTAATATCTATTTATTTTATTTTTTTATTTTACATATTGATTTTTTCGTTATTTTTAAATTTTAAGCTAAATCTAGGATTATTTTTTTAATGTAGCTTCTTATTGTTAGTCAAATATATATTAGTTAATTATTTATATTTATTATATAAATTTTTTAATTAAACTAATATATGATCGACATGTTGACTTTGTATAATAATAAAGTATAGTAATAAAATCAACTAAGAATTAATCTCTCATAAAACGTTTAATTTTTTTAAAAACGAAAAGACAAAAATACCCCTTGGAAAGAAACGAAATTACGGGAAGATCAGAACCAAATAATCCAATCTAACTTGATTAATTTTCAAACCCTCAAAACCCACCATTTTTGACGCACAGGAGAACACCGAGTAGATAAGGATGAACGATTTCTTTCATTCTTGGTCATTCAATCACGGGTGGTCTCTTTTTTCTCTCTCTGCAACTGATCACTTCGATTCGGATTCTGGTTTTGAAGAAGAAGGTGCAGAGAAAGATCAAGCAGATCGAAGCTCAACTGGGTTTTCTAGATTTACAGGAAGACGAAGAACTCAACTGGACAAACAGCAAGTCCACAGTGAAAATTCTGGAGTTTTCAAGGACCCGGAGAGAAACATGATTTACATCTGTTTTTTTTTCTAATTTCAAAACTTTAATCTCACGGATTGGACAACTATGAAGATAAAAATTGAGCAAATAGGGAGAAATCAGACGAACAAGGAACAAGCGTTTTCCGACGAATCTCTTGAAAACGAAATCACTGCCTCGATCTACGCTTACCGGGATTCGGACGGTGGGTTTTCCTTGGTGGTTTTCCGAACGCGCTGCAAAATCCGCAGGCGGAGACTCTCGGAGAAGGTGGCTCGATCGCCGGCGGAACGTTCCCGGTGCGGTAGCCGCGTCCTCCGCCGTTAGATCGACTCCGTTCGAGGGTTTCTACGGGTTTCGGAACCCTAATACCCTTGATTTCCCCCTTTTCGTCTTCTTGATTTCTTCCTTGTTCCAGTTCCGCCTCCTGAAACTGAATCGCCTTGTTCAATTCGCCAGAGAGAAATTTGTCGTCGAAAACCAGGCCAGATGAGCCTTGCCTCCTGAAAGAAACTGCAGATCTTTGCAGACCAGCCATGGCCGCCGTATCTCTCGATCTTTCCTGACGAAGAAAAAGTAGAAAGCTTGAAAATTCAGAGCAAATAGTTCTTCCTGGGTTGGTTTCAGCTGCGGCGAATAAGAGAAAATAGAGTTAATATCGCCTTGTTCTATTTTTATTCATAATTATTATATTATTTCATAATTAAATAATACATTCAATGTTTTCCACCCAATAATTAAATTTTATTTATTTTTGAAAAGTCAACACGAACAATAAAAGCATATTTTAATTATTATTTTCATATTGTTTCAAAAAATGACAAAATTCAATTTGTCAAAGATCAAAATCTTTGTCAAGTTTCAAGTAATTCGTTGCCTCCCATGAAAAAAAAAACATGTAATTCATCGAGTTTCCACTCGATCGCAGCCTCGGAAATAAGTAAATAACGATCATCCGTGCATCATAATTGTCGAGAAATTGATCGAGCATTGGGTACAAATAATCGCATCCACCGTCCTACCCGATAAAGAACTGCACAATGAATCCACTAGTGAACGTCGATTACGAAACAAGCACGGAAATTTGATGCCTAAAACATCCCGAGACATACGAAATAAGAGAAAAATAAGATGGCTCATAGTTTCAAATCTATGAACAACAATGATCAAATCTCAAATTTATCACTCACCATACATATTGATCCAATATTTCATCTCTGTAATCCTGCAATTCAGTCTTTCTTCATGTTATTCAATAGCAGACAGTGGGTGCTCAAGAAAACACAAGCTTTTCTCTCAAAAACAACTCCAGATAGGCATGAAATGTGGATAGCATTGCCGGGAGAGAGATGAACAAACAAGAATTACAAAAAACAATCTCAGAACAAGGAGAAACATTCAGACCAGAAAAAAAAAAACAGATTTACAGCCAAAAAGATAATGTATTATGCAATAATTAATTAGAAGATCGTGAGAGGAAGACGAGAATGGCGACGAGCACTAGAGGGAAGATGAGCAGGACCAATGTCGATGGTGGATGCAAAGGGCCGGTCATCACCCACGGCGCCACAAAAAGCAAAGCCGCCACCGCCATGAACGCTAGTATGGAGCCAAGCCCACAAACAGTTGGTTCGTCTTCCATTTTCTCCGGCCAAATATCTCATCCCTCGCCATCTCTCTCTCTCTTTGCTTCTATATATCCCATAGAAAGGGTTCCTCCGGCGAAATGGCGCCGCTTCAGAATCGCCGCCACGGCGCCAGAGGAACCCTTTCCATGGCGGCGTATGGAAGCATAGAAAGGGGTGCGATCTGTGGAGAGATTGGATGAAAGAACATGGCAGCGTTTGGCGGAAAACCCACTTATAGGCCTAACAGTGGAGCCCGTTAACTCGACCGATGGAGCCAACCCAATGAACCCAAAACACTAAGTCTTCGAGAGTGGGAAACTGGATTTTGACCAACCGGGGTTCGGTTTGGGTCGGTTCTCAATTCATCAAACTAAACCAAATCGAGCCGAAATTCCAACTAATCTTTCCATAAAAACAACAACGTGGACTAATTTGATCCATCTAACTAAACAAATACAAAGTGAAACTTATAATATGGATATACGTGTTCTTGCACAGCCGGATTCCACCTCGAGGAAATAAAATACAGGCTGACTCATCGGTCGGGATCATTGGTTTAGTTAAATATTTGACCGGGATCAACCGGCGGTTGACACCTGCATGCAACGTGTCAACCGGAGAACACGAGTGTCAATATACCACCCAGAATACACTTCTATAAAAGCCAGTCCAATGCTCCGACTGTAAATCGATCAACTAGTGTTCGAAAATTTTCATCTCTGCAACAATCAAAGCAAGTCAACGACTTTTCAGTGAACAAAAATGGCGTCAGACAACCAATCCTACAAAGTCGGAGAAGCCAAGGGACAGGCTCAGGTATACATCGTTTTTGTCTTTCGTGTTTATTTCCTGTGCCGCCATTGCTGTAGCAGCAGTTTAGTGGCGAGGTTATGCTCATGCAGGAGAAGGTAAATCACGCGAAGGGGGCAGTGGAGGACAAGGCCCACGGGGCGGCGGACTGGACCGGCGAGAAGAAGGACCAAACAGGAAACTACGTCTCCGACAAGGCGCACGGGGCAGCGGACTGGACCGGCGAGAAGAAGGACGAGACGGGAAACTACGTCTCCGACAAGGCTCACGGGGCGGCGGGCTTGACCGGCGAGAAGAAGGACGAGACGGGAAGTTACTTATCGGACAAGACGCAAGCGGCAAAAGACAAGGCGGCGGATACGACGGAGGGGGCGAAGGAGAAGTTACAGGCCGGAAAGGAAAAAACTGGAGGGTTCTTCCAGAACACCGGAGAGCAGGTGAAGAGTGCGGCGCAAGGGGCGGCGGACGCCGTAAAGAACACCTTAGGCGTGGGGAAGAAGGAGAATGGGTCCGAAGAATGAATGATTCTATCGGTTTTTTATACGTAATTTGAATTTGGTGTTTATGGGCCGTTTTCTTCTCCGGTTCCGATCGGATTGGGAGGTGGGATCCTTGTATTTCTAAGTTTATGCCAGTAATAAAGATGGTGTTTCATGTTTTATTCTGTTTCAATCGCTGTACTACTTTCTTCCGAGTATCGATCGAAACACAATGATAGTGCTAACACTTGGATCTAGTATTTCTCCTCTAAATTTTTCAGGAGATCTGTCATAGAACTTGTATATCTATTTGTTATTGGTAATAATTTCTAGGTAAGATATAGATTAGAATATCTGGTGAGTGGTGACAAGAAGTTCAACATATCGCAAATTTGCCATACTTGCCTAGAAAACATCAGAATTGATAAGCTCTTTTCTCATGCAGTTCCCGGTGGGTAGGGTCCACCGTCTGCTAAAAACGAGGGTGGCAGCTAATGGCAGAGTAGGAGCAACGGCAGCCGTGTACACAGCAGCTATCTTGGAGTATTTAACTGCAGATGTGTTAGAGCTGGCTGGAAATGCAAGCAAAGATTTGAAGGTTAAGCGAATAACGCCGAGGCACCTGCAATTGGCCATTAGAGGGGATGAAGAGCTCGACACTCTGATTAAAGGAACAATAGAAGGGGGAGGAGTTATTCCTCACATCCACAAATCACTCATAAATAAGTTCTCAAAAGAGTAATTTATTCCGAATCTGTCTTGTTTACTTTAACGTCTAGAGTAGAAGATAGTGCTGCTTGTTTTATTATGTTTAGAGATGGTGACTTAAAGAACCAAACTCTGGCTTAAAGTTGAGGGTATCAAATTCCATTGTTAGGCTCTCCATTGTTAGGTCTCGATAGCAATTCAAAAACCTGTTAAATTCAAGCTTCATGAAAATTGAGATTGTTGTATTAAAATTGTATGTGTATAAATTGCAATTATGGGTACGAATTATCGGTTGGTCCCATGATTATTCACAATTCCAATTTAAAGACCATAGGTCATGTGAAGAGAACTCAAAACCGAGTAAAAATGAGATCAACGAAAAACCAAACAAAAAATTGCCGAATATCATGAACTGCCAATCTAGATAATGTACAAATATGTTTATCTTCTGTGATCTATAAAGGATGATAATAACGATGACTGACCGTGTAAATTAATCGACGCTGAAGGGCTGAAAGGCTGAAGTTGGATCCTGATAATTTGGATTGCCAGTGTGTATCAACGCTTCAAACTAACACAGAAAAAAAATAAACTAACACATAAAAAAAATACCCAGAAGAACAGATGTAATGCCCTCTTTCTGCTGGGGAAGCAATTTCAGAGATATAAGTGAAGGGGAAAAGTACCTACTCTGATTACAAATTCTACTGCTTCGGCGAAATCCTATTGATCCCGAGCGTCCGGTTTGAGTAAAATTCTACTGATGAAGGGTGATACGGCTGAAAGTACCGTCTTCGGGCACTCTTCGTGCGGAAGATGGCCACACCCAGATATGGCAACCAGTCTCTGTAAAGTAACCAAGATGGTATTTAGTCCATTAGAGAGATGAAAAGTGCATCTTTCTCATGATTTACTAAACCCGAGAAAAAAAAAACCATCGTTTTTTTTTTAAATCTTACAGAATTTACAAGTTTGGAAGCCATAGCCTGAGAGGATTTAAGAGGAACAAGAGCATCTTCGGCGCCGGCAACTACTAACACAGGCAAGTCTTTGACTGCCTTGAGTAACGATTCGGCGCGTTGAGTCGAGAGGACGGTCTCGTGGGATAATCTCGCTATTTCATGGAGTGCTTCATCCCAACCTTCCACACAAAGTGGAGTCTGGTTTCATTACACAAAATCACACAATGAGATCAACGGTTCAAAACGTCACTAATCACAGTTCTCAGGCTATTAGAATCAAACAACTATTTCTAAGAACTGATCATTCTAACTGCATATCACTAAATAATAATGAGGGACAGTTGGATTTGTGCTATTATGCATATTTTTGAAAGAGCAATGATCAATCTGATAGAAATTGTTACCATCGATATGAAACCCAGCACATCAACACACGTATTTGTTTATAAACAAGCAAAATACAATACTTTAGCAGAGATTCGATAGTCGATTATCTGAGATTCAACAGTCGATTGTGATTTACTCTAAGAGATTCGAGGTTTTGCATTCCTCCAATTTACTCACTGTATTTCTTAGATAATTACATTTTCCCCTTCCCCCAATCCTCTATTTAATCTCTAATTCAAACTAGAAACCAGCGTTAATTCAAAATAAAAACTTCTCAAACATATTTTCTAAAATATCCTCAATAGAATAAATTATTACCCCTCCTAAACCAGTAGTCATCAGCAGAAATCTAGTTTGATCATTTGTACCAAATCATAATGAGTGATAAAATTTTAGAAGTTATTCTAAAGATATCAGTTCATAAGTCAAGACAAAGGGAGATTAGATCTCTGTCAATCAATGCAGAAAACATAACCTAAAGAAGTGTAAGCTACCTTGTAAAGAGTTAAAATCTCTGTAGTTAGCTTGGAAGCATCAAACCAAGCACGCCTATTCACAACTTGAGTAATTTCTGTACGCAACAGAGGACGAACTAAGTGCTTCTTTCCAAGTGAAGTTCGCAGGAGAATCCTGGCAAATGCAGGAACTACTTCTCTCGATAGGCTAACGTTTAGTAGCACAACTCCTACCACCGAGACCTGAAGCAAAAACAGAACATAATGACAATTATTATTTCTTGATTTCCTGCCATCATTATTCATCACTTTCGAAAAATCACTCTCAATCTTCTTTAATTGAAAACTACGCAGCAAAGTTCCCCAAGCTATTTAGTTTAATGAAAAAAAGTTAAGAGAGCTGGATGAGATGAAAGGAGAGCTCAAATAAAAGAAAAATATGTTCAACTAGAAACTAAAATGACGCACATTATAAGAGCTCGACGAAGCATTGACTTTTTCAGCAGCCTTCAAGGCCAGAAGGCCTCCATCGTCGTGACCAACAAGCACCACCGAATTAAGCCCAATCTCGCAGCAGAAAGAGAGAAGCAAATCGACCTAATGAATAAAACACCAAGATGTAATTCAGGGTAGCAATAATCAGTGTGTAAGGATCCAAAGGATCCTATGTTTCGAGGGCTGTTTACCTCCACACAATACACTTTTACCATTGATTACCTTTATAATGACCTCCTAACTATTTAACATCATCTAACTCTTTTAACTTCCTTTAATTGCCATCAGCTTCTATCAACTACATTTAATTATGAATAATTATTCATCTAATATTACGATAAGGTCCTATCATAGTAATCCAAATGAAGACCTGGGGATGAAGATTTTTAATGTTACCTGTGTTTCGAGCATATAGGGATTAGGCAGCTCTTTCTCTTCCCAATCCTCGGGACATGGCCTCGATGTTGATCCCCATCCAGGCCTGTCAAACGCAGCAACCATGCAACCAACTTGTCGGGACAATGTGCCCATCACGTGCCTCCAAGAGAAAACACCTCCTCCGAAACCATGGACCAAAACAATACCAAATTTTTCATTCCCCTCCATGTCATGGTCAATGGTCCCATAGTTAACTACACTCACTTCAGAATCTTCAACAACTTCGTCCAACCTTAACACAGGAATTTCTTCAGAAAGAACAAGAGAAGTTGCAGCACCATCCAGAAGGGGGTCATAGAGGGATGCGCTGTGAAATTGATTGCTGTAGCTCCTGTGAATATTATACTGACTTTTTGAGACCAAATTTGCTTGATGCCTATCAATTATTTGCCTACTTGTGCAAACTTTTGTGAAAGTGGCACAGGACAAGGATCGAATAGGCGAGCAAGGAAAATGGAGCTTGTAATGGAGGGTGAGCCCTTGACAGGAGATAAATAAGCTGTCAATATCGGCAAATAATCTGACAGGGAGTTCTCCTTCATCTCGAGCAGTTCCCGAAGGCTTCCGCCTAGATTCACCATCACTTTTCGCGGTTTTCCCTCCAGAAGGCGTGGGAGATCGTGGGACTTTCAGGTAACCAGAGAAAACATTTTTGCAAGAAAGGACCTGCCAATTTGAAATTCATCAAATAATTTGAATTAATTGAAGTCTGAATTTGTGTAAATTTGATGGGTAACTTACGGCTTCTGGATCAAATTGATGTAGAAGGAGTTTTCTCCTTGCTCTACAGCTTGTCCTGTATGCAACCACTGTATGCCCGAGGGCAAAGACGACTGAAGAAAGAAACAATACAGGCATTCCCCATGACTTCTTTAGATGGAGTTTTTGCCCAGAAAAGGAAGACGATGAAGCCTCAAGTTGAGAGTTTACAGAGAAAACGCAAGCCTTGACTGAAAGAAGAAGAACAGAAAGGAAGCAACATACAGTAACTGTTCCAAGGTATGGACCGTGAGAAAGAAAAGGGCCATCGCAAATGGAATAGACACCTGCAATCATATGAAAAATCATCTGAGGATGTAATTTGAAGAAATTAGAGCATAATTTGAACTCAAATCTTGTTGATGAACTAGCTAATTGACTAGAACGCTTAAAGAGAACCCAGAATTCAAACTAGATTTTCTCATCATCCAGAACAAGGTAGATTGAATACAAAGCCAATTAACTTCATCAGCAGCATTATAAATTTAGTTTTCATCACTTTCGCGGTCATGAAGAACCCTAGAAATTTATAAACAGATGCTGGCCAAGAATAACCAGTAGTCAATTCATAAGTACGGAGAATTCCGAACTAAAGCCCATGAAATCGAAAACGTACATGTAATGATGAGAGATCTGATGATCGAAACGAGAGGCACGTCGGTCAATGAGCTCTTGAAAGCATATCGATGCAATTGCTCACTGAATCGATAGCACCTTACACATGTAAAGCTAGAGATTAATAAAGAAGCCACTAAAACGTCCCCAATGGCCACCAGGACCGGCAAGGACGAGACCAGCAGCGATACCAACATCGCGACCATGAAGAAGGCCGTGCGCAAACACCTACGAAGCTTTTCAAAGAAGAAACCGCCCCTCTTCATGTTTCCGAACAATCCGAGGGATGAATCCCCCTACCTATTCGGCCACAATTCAAGAAACCATCAATTCACAAAGGGCCGACAAGAAAAAGAGAAACCCTAACAGAAAGGATCGGTAATGGGTAGAAGCAGAGGCAAATGAACGACCATTCTGAGCAGGCGGAAGTTGAAGAGTGATCTAAAAAAACGACCACAGGCGGCGTCGATTGAGCGAAATGGCTAGAAGAAGAAGGCCACAGTAGAGGAGAAAATGATAGAAATTTCAACAGAAAAATGATGCTCTCAGAGAAACAGGAGAGACAGCTCTGAATTCTTAACCTCCTGTCGTCTTTATCTCCTCGTTCGTTTCAACTTTCAATTTGAATTAACGTCGCTCTCTCTCTATCTCTCTCCCTCGTTAACGTCTTAGTTTTATTAATAAAAATTACTCCTTTCGTATTTATTTCTATTTTTTCCGATAACCATGGATGACCCTGACCATCATCAACGACGACGATTAACAAAGTCCGGCCCGCCGAGAAGGAGACCAAAGAAAGTGGGAATGTCTGAACAAAACGTAAATTACAAAACCACCTAACTAGCAGACTCCTGTCAACTCTTCAGAAGTACTCGTCTTGTCACGAAGCATAGACAGTCGGCGTCCACGTAGGCCACCGGCCGGCGTTTTTGGAGTCGGAGAAGAAGGTTTGGACGGCGGCGGAGGGTGGTTCGTTGGATTCGGTGCCCTGCTTCCTGCTTTGGGGAAGAAGACAAAGAGGGGAACATTAATTTCAAAGTTGGGGAAAGCATGCGTGAGAATTGAGAAATCCAATGAAGGAGACCATTGATTTAGGTTCGAGGATGCTGCGCAGAATCTGTCATCGTCCTAATAGCCTGTAATTGTCTCGTGTGAGAAGAGCTACTTTTTATTTTTTGTGTCGATTCTTCTTGTTATTAGTATTGTATTTAATTTATTATATCCATAGAAATTATAAATTAAATTTAACATTATTATTTTAAAATAATTTATTAATTATTCATGAATTTTGAGTTAGATCGGTTAATCAAATCAATCCACCTAATAATTTTAAAAAATTGATTCATAATTTAAATATTCTTATATAGATTATAAATTTTGACCTAAGCTTTATAAATATATAATATAATAAATAATAATTTATCTTTTAAATTATAAAATTAAGTGTAGCTGATGTTTCAAACTTTTAAAATTATCAATAGACGTTTTAAACTTTTACATGATCTTCACTAACACATTGAGATCAAGTTTTTTGTTAATTTTAACATCAACATCAATTCTAATTTTTGTTTGTGTAATTAATTTAACGACTTACCGAGAAATAATATAAACTATTATATTAAATTTGCATATCTAATTAAGTTAACCTTTCATCGTTTATAATTTAATGATGAAATGCATCAATTAAATTGACAGATATCATTAAAATTAACAAAAAATTGACAACGTTTTAAGTTTTGAGTTTTCTATTGTAACTACTTTTTTAGTTTATGATAAAATTAATATTTATCCTAAATAATAAATAAATTGTAATTATTAAATATATTTTATAATTATGAGTGTTTTTTTGTAGTAGCATCTCAAATTTTTAATTGTATCAATTGAAATATCATGAGTGATGTTTCAGTGAGAATTCAAAATTTAATTTTATCAATAGACACCTCAAACTATGAGTTTGTTTTCGATTGAGACCTTGACATTTAAAACGTTGTCAAGCAATTTCTATTAGTCGAACATCTTCTTACCAATTAATTTCAAATTTGTTTAGTTTACTCTGCTATTTTCGATGAGGATGATCAAAAGCGTAGCATAAAACCTTGATTCACATACCTAAAACCTTGTTTGTATTCGTATATCGTTAGAAGAACGCACTATAACGATTGATTTTGCATATTCTCGTGCGATATTGCTAGTGATTTTATGCCACGGATTCATGTACCAAATATTGATCGTTGTAAAATTAACATTAATCAAACGCTAGGTTGAATTGACGAGCTTCTACAATTATTCTGATTTAATATAAATATTAAAAATAATAAATGGCACTAAAAATTTATTATTGATTAATTTATCAAAGTAAATAAAGTTAATGGCCCTCCCTTTGCTTTCTCAAATCTAGGATTGAGACCCGTGGGTTCAGGTCGATTTTTTGGCAAAAAAATAATTGATCTAGTGGGTCGGTTATTTGGTTTAGATAATTGATTCATATCTGATCTTAAATGAAATTCGATCCAAAACTGATCCAATTTTTTGTTCGGTTTTGGGTTGGTTTTGAGTATTACCTATTATGTTGGACTCGGTTTGGGTTCGCGTTATGATCGATTTTTGTGTCGGGTCATGACAGGTTTTGTATCGGGTCATCAAACAAGATCAATTCTAATTCCAAATAATACCATCAACAATTAAAAATTTTAATTTCAATTTTACGAAATTCAATTCTAGTTCCAAACACCCAACAATATATGCAAATATAACCAAATTCAATTACAAAATCAAAAAGTATATTCAAATATCAATTAATGGTAGGCTTTGGCACCCGTGAGTTCGGGTCGGTTCTTTGGCAAAAAATAACTGATCCGGTGGGTCGGTTTTTTTATTTAGATAACCGAAAACCGAACCGACGCTAATCGGTTTTTATCGGATAAATTACTGATCGAGTTTGTGTGTATTTATAACCGAACCGACCCACTTCATTGAGTCGGTCGGTTCGATTTTTTGAGTTTATCCAACCTATTTGCCCGCCGTAGTCAAATTATTCTTCATTCAACATAAAGCCCAAATGAGAGAGGGTAATGAATTAAAATAAATAATTATTTACAAATTTAATATATTAATTATATTTAAATCAAACCCATCAATATTTATACATTAATGAATGAAATAAAAGAAATATAATCATTACATTTATTAAGGGTGGACACATGTCAGTTCGATCTGATTTTATCCTAAAATAATACAAGAATCGAAATTCAGGTTTTAGAATTAAAAGCGAAATCAAGAGTTTCGATGTGATTTCAATTTTATTCAAGTTTTTATTTATATTTAAAAAATTAAAATATAATAACAGATATATTTTTTATTATATTCGGGTTGGATTTCAAGTAATTGAGTGAGTTTCTAACCAATTTTTTTTATATTTATATCGATTTTCATTAGGATTTAAGTATGATTTTACTAGTATGATTTTACTCGATTTTAGAATTTTATTGACTCACGATTTCGGTTCTGGTTTCACGATTTTTTATTCTTAAAGACTAACCAAAATCGGCCCATAAAATGACGATTTTAAAAATTAAGATGAAAACCGAATTGAAATCTAAGAATCCAATGTGGTTTACGATCTTAGTTCGGTTTTCCATACCCCTAACATTATATATCTTCCCAAAAGGCTAGAGGACTTATAGTGAATCACGGAAAGAGGAACCCTAACCCTGCACTTCCTTCGCCGGAGACTTCAGGACAGCCTCGGCGACGACGCTGCTCCGCCGATCCATGTTCATGTGATCAGATTTCGCTCATCATTTTCACTGGTCTGTGTTTCCTTTTTCGCAAGTGCGTCCTTGGAACAGGAACAAGAACTACATTAAACGCAGCTACAGCGACAGCCATGTGCTGTTCATAAGTTCATTTCGTAGCTAAACTCAAGACCATTATCTCCATACTTCGCGTGGTCAGTCTAGTTCGTCTTTTCTGAGTTTAGTCAGTTCGTGCTGTTTGCAGCCCAAGGTGTCAAAAGGTAGTAGTCGGAGAGAGAGAGAGAGGACAAGGTGTTGTAAATGCATGATGTTCCCTCCATTGGCAAGGAAACAAATTCTCTGAATTCTCTCTCTCTCATATATCTCGGATATATATATATATATATATATATATATATNGAGAGAGAGACATCATCCTTTCGATCTGTTTCTTTCGTGAAATAGCATTTTGGTGGCAAAGAAGCATCTTTTCTCCAAGTCTACTCCATCTCACTATTTCATGTTCTTCAGCTGCTTCGCCTGACATGAAGAAACAAGCCGCCGTCATGGAACCTCTCACTTTCTCCGGCAAGTTATCCTCCCAGTTCGTCGCCGATTGCTGGTTCGACAACGCATGCATTCTCGACATGGATTACTTCATCAAAACTCTCGCCGGAATCAAATCTAAAGGCGTCCGTCCAGACCTCATCGGCTCCATAATTACCCACTACGCCTCCAAATGGCTGCCTGAGTTGTCCGCCGACGAAAAGCCGCTGACCACCTTGGAAGAAGAGTCCCCAGAAAGCGTCACCGCAGCCTGGATGAAAAAGCGGTTCTTCGTCGAAACCCTCGTCGGAGTTCTTCCGCCGGAGAAAAACTCAATTCCATGTAATTTCCTATTACGCCTTCTCCGCACTGGGAACATGGTGGGTGTCGATCCGTCTTACAGGGCGGAGATTGAGAAGAGAATATCGTGGCAGTTGGACCAGGCTTCACTGAAAGAGCTGATGATTCCTTCATTTAGCCATACTTGTGGAACCTTGCTCGACGTTGAGCTTGTGATTAGGCTGGTTAAGACGTTTGTGAGCTTAGACGAGAGCTTCAGAACCGGCGCTTCGTTTGTAAAAGTGGCGAAGCTTGTCGACTGCTATCTTGCAGAAGCGGCCATGGATTCTAACCTTGATTTGTTGGAGTTTGTTGCCCTCGCCGGCGCTCTTCCCGCCACTGCTCGCTCCTCCGATGATGGGTTATACAGAGCCATTGATACATATCTCAAAGTAAGCAGCATTAAAATATTCTATAACCAGCATGGGATACTTCCTTAATTGATTTTGTTTTTTCTGCCGTCGCGACTTTGAAATCTACAACTCTTCACGGAAACATTCTAAAATTGTCGTTGATTTGGATATATTCAGGCGCATCCTACGGTGGCTAAGCAAGAAAGAAAGATTCTCTGCCGGCTACTAGACAGCCGGAAACTCTCGCCGGAAGCCTCTCTTCACGCCGCCCAAAACGAGCGCCTCCCCGTCCGAGCAGTGATCCAAGTCATCTTCTCAGAGCAAACCAAGCTCAACCGGCAAATCGACTGGAGCGGCTCGTTCAGCGGCCCACGGAGCCCCGGGAACTGCTGGGAAGTCCCTCCGGCGAGGTGCCATTCAAGGCGAGAAATGACGGCGCAAACAATGGAGATAAAAAGGTTGAAAGAAGACGTGGTAAAGCTCCAGAACCAGTGCAACGCCGTGCAAATGCAGATGTAGAGGATGATGGAGAAGAAGACGAAGCAGATGGGGTTCTTCAAGTGGCGGAAAATCGGAATGCCGACTCTGAGTAAGAGCGGGAGCGTCGCCGAGAAGATTGACGACGGCGACGGAGGAGGGGGTGGATTCGCAAGACAAGGCTCCATTAACGTGAAGGCGAAGGTGGCGGCGCGAGGGAGGACTCCGACCAAGTCATGGAGGAAATACTCCTTGTCTTGAACAAGAATTTGTTCAACCTTAATGTAATCAACCTTAATGGAGGAAATACTCAGTTATTTGTTTACTAGATCTTTGCGCTGATGAGAACTTAAAACAAGCACTGACGCGGCTCGAATCGATGCACGACCTCAGAATCGATGTAGACGAGCTAGTGTCGTTGCTTTGTTGCGGCTTTGTGAGTGGCGGAGAGCATGCGAGGAAGGGGCTCGTGTCTACTCGATTGTTCGAGTTTCGGTTTCTCGTTTAAGTGCTCAGCTTGGTAATGCATTGTTAAGTATGTTTGTGAGATTTGGCAATTTGGTTGATGCGTGGTGTGTGTTTGGGAGAAAGGAGAACAGAAATGTTTTCTCTTGGAACATTATGGTTGGTGGGTATTCAAAATCTGGTCTCTTCGACGAGGCGATTAATTTGTATCATAGAATGCTGTGGACTGGTGTTAGGCCTGATGTATATGCTTTCCCTTGTGTTCTTAGATCGTGTGGAGGTTTAAAGGACATAGAACGAGGGAGGAGATTCACGTTCATGTGATGACAACGTACGTGAAGTGTGGAGCTGTTGGTGCCGCACGTATACTGTTCGATAAAATGCTCGTGAGAGATCGAATCTCTTGGAATGCTATAATTTATGGGTATATCAAGAATGGTGATTGCTTTAAAGGATTGATGCAGGAGTTTTGGATCGATCCTGATTTGATGACGATGACTAGCATAACTTCGGCTTGTGGGCAGCTTGGTGATGAAAATTTAGGGAGGGGAATGCATGGATTTGTTAGTAAAACAGGCTTTGAAGTCGATGTCTCGATGAATAATTCGTTAATTCAAATGTATTCTAGCATCGGGCTTCTTGAAGAAGCAGAAAAAGTGTTTTCAACGATGGAATACAAAGGTGTGGTTTCGTGGACGGCGATGTTATCTGGTTATGAGAATAACGATCTTCCTAATAAAGCTTTGGAGACTTATGAAGAGATGGAATTGGAGAAAATTATGCCGGATGAGATCGCTTTTGCCAGTATTCTTTCTGCTTGCGCTTCGTTAGGCCATTTATACAAAGGCACTGAACTTCACGAGCTAGCTAACAAGACAGGACTCATTTCGTGCCTGATCGTTTCGACCACACTCATTGATTGATATGTATTCTAGATGTCAATGCATCGACAATGCCGTTGAGGTATTCCATCGCATTCCAGACAAAAAACATCGTTTCTTGGACTTCGATAATCCTCGGGCTTCGTATAAATAATCGTAGCTTTGAGGCTTTATCGTTTTTTAGACAGATGAAAGAGACAATAAAACCGAATTTGGTTACTGTCGTTACTGTTCTATCTGCATATGCTAGAGTAGGGGCTTTGGCGAAAGGAAAAGAAGTTCAGGCATATGCCTTGAGAAGAGGAGTTGGCTATGATGATTTTCTTCCGAATGCGTTATTAGGTGTGGACTACAGAAATCGGCTCGAAACCAGTTTAATTCTCAGAGAAAAGACGTGATTTTAACGAATTCAAATAGTAATTCTATACTCTAAATCTTAACGATTCATTTCACAAGTGATGATGAACCTTAAATTCTGTGATTTGAAGTCGAACTTGATGCTGAGAGCTAGGCTCGATTTGATACTGCTATCAAACCAGCTAGTTATGGGTTCGATGTAATTTTGCCAGTAGAACATGTAGAGCTCTTCGAATTATGGTTTGATTGGAAGATCCCAACTATGGTTTTATGACAATTTATTTGAATAATGTTCCCAAAAAAATCAGACAAAACAACAAAATGAAACAAAAAATGACCCAAATTGGGGTTGAATTGCCGGCAGGAATTTCATGTTCAATTGTCAAATCTCAAATGTGACCCTGGCTGGCATCATTTTGTATCTCATCCCAATAATTGGAGGCTGACATTTAATATCCAGCTTTATTTATTTATTTATAATTTTTAGTCCATGTTAAAATTACTTTTCTATTTGTATAAATGTTTTTTTTAAATACAATAAAATTAATTATGCCGAGTTATTAAAATACATCATTTTTTTGAAAAAAATTCTTCCATCCCAATAGCTCGGGAAAGATCATTTTTTGCTCAACAATTATGACGTGTAGAGTGCTTTTTTCTTGTTACCAAAAGATGAAATCTCTCTCCTTCAGTGCCCTCACACTCTGATCCGACAGTTTATGGAAGAATAAGTCACGGTGACTCAGTAGGCTAGAAATGAGAGACCTTTACCTGCGTCAACAAGGAGCTATCTCACATTATAATTAACAACTTCCACACTGTGACTGTCAAGATTCGAACATTGACACTTGTTACCAACTTTACCATCTCTGAATTGACTGAGCTATGCCCGTGTGTGGCAGAATGCACTAAAAAATGTTGGCTTATGTAAGATATAGTTAAATGGTGATTTTATTCATAAATAATTTAAATGCCATGTTATTAATTTATTACCCTTGATAAAAAGAAATATATATTATTTTATTTCTTTTATAAATAAAAGGTCCCTTTTTAATGGGACAAAAAATACTTGATTTTTATGTAAAAAAGCCAAAAGGTTCGTTTTTTGATTCACGGCTCTGGCGACACAACAGATAAGCTTTCCGATGGCAGCCGTTGACGGATAAGGAGGAGCAGGAGCAAGTAGGCAATCATCTGATCCCAGCCTACCCTTTCTGCCATGGAAGAATCTCTTCTCAGCCAAGCTATCACCTCTCCACCACGACCATCAGACGGATGTCTCCGTCGTGTGCCGGCCACTCTCCGCCTTAAAACCTCCATTTTTTCCGAGCTCTCCGGCGCCGTCGGAGACCTCGGCACCTTCATCCCGATCGTTATAACCCTCACTTTAGTCTCTCACCTTGATCTGGGCGCTACCCTCATCTTCACCGGCATCTATAACATTGCTACAGGCCTTATTTTCGGTGTTCCGATGCCTGTTCAGCCTATGAAATCAATTGCTGCCGTCGCTGTCGCTGAGTCTCCTCACCTCACCGTACCTCAGATCGCCGCCGCCGGGCTTTCGACTGCCGGCGTGCTCCTCCTCCTCGGCGCCACCGGTTTGATGTCGTTTCTCTACCGGTTTATTCCTCTTCCGGTCGTCCGTGGAGTCCAGCTTTCTCAGGGCCTTTCTTTTGCTTTCTCTGCAATCAAATATATTCGGTATAACCAAGATTTGGAGGCCTCTAAATCAGGTTCTCCTCGGTCGTGGTTTGGTCTCGACGGCCTTATCGTTGCTCTCTCGTCTTGCCTGTTTCTTGTGCTCACCACCGGCGCCGGAGACGGCAACGTAACGGTTGATAAAGACGATTCCGAACCTCAGATCTCTGTATCTAATTCACGACGTCGCCTTGATCGGAGATTGCGAATTTTATCCGCAATTCCTGCAGCTCTTTTAGTCTTCTTATTTGGTTTACTCCTATGTTTTCTTCGCGACCCTTCGATCCCGATGGATCTTAAATTTGGCCCATCGAAACTGCAATTTCTAAGAATTACATGGGAAGATTGGAAAATCGGATTTATCCGGGCCGCGATTCCTCAAATCCCCCTCTCGATTCTGAATTCAGTGATTGCAGTCTGCAAATTGTCGGGAGATTTATTTCCAGATCGCGAAGCTTCCGCGAAAAGCGTCGCCGTCAGCGTCGGAATCATGAACGTCATAGGATGTTGGTTCGGCGCTATGCCGGTCTGTCACGGCGCCGGAGGGCTGGCCGGACAGTACCGATTCGGCGGGAGAAGTGGCGCCTCGGTGGCGTTTCTGGGGATCTCTAAATTGTTTCTAGGGTTACTGTTCGGAAACTCTTTCGCCAGAGTTTTGAATCAATATCCAATCGGAGTTCTCGGGGTTTTGCTGCTATTTGCAGGGGTAGAGCTGGCTATGGCGGCCAGAGACATGAACTCGAAAGAAGAATCTTTCGTCATGCTCGTCTGCGCCGCCGTTTCGCTCACCGGATCAAGCGCTGCGTTAGGATTTGGCATCGGCATTCTGCTATTTTTGCTGCTCAAACTGAGGCAACTGGATTTTACAGTTTCTGATTGGTTCAATTCTCAGAATCGCAGAAACGACGAAGCTACAACATAGTTGAATCCTACGTTCATCCTCTCTCTCTCTCTAGATTGTAAGTTGATTGACTCACACTGAATTTGGAACGTAATGAACGAGGTTATCTTAATCTTATCCATTTTATCAACTTCCCAATGTTCCTGTTCCTAACTTCCTAATCAGAGACGCATGCCTACACGAAAGTGAAATTCTTGCTAACTTTTAAAAAGTTCAAACTTTCAAGTCGACCATGAAAAAAAAAGGTTTCTTTTGGATTGCCCAATTATTTACCACTCCAAAAGTTCCGTTTTTGACAAGAGCTTAGTCAGGAAGGTCAAAGATCAATTAGCCAATTCTGAAAAAAGAACAATTTTTTTGTTCCATGCGTCACGTGCTTGGTCGGCACGCTGACTGAGGAGGTGTGGTGTGGGGAGAAAGAGGGAAGAAACGACGAAGATTCAAGTCTTGCTACAATGGGTGAAAGTCCACCCAATTTGCTCTACGCCTACTCGTCTCCAACATCCATTAGTTAGTAAAGTTTTTTTGCCTTCATTACTCACATTCTCTCGCTCTGGAGACGAACGGAGGTTCATCGATTGATAGATCTTGGGAGGAAGATGTTAATAGCGTCGAATCCAAATCCAGGTTTGTGATCCTTAGGGTATTTCTGAAAGAACACTGGAAAAAACTTGTGATTATATTTCCCATTTCCTCCAATTTCTATTTCGCTCTTTGACTCCGCATCTAGGTTGATCGGGTTTATCTGTGATCGATCGAGAGTGGGTAGCTTAAAAACTTTGATCTCGAGGTAAATCCACATGGTGGATCATTGATATGTTTGAGTTTCCGGCTTTGTTAGTGAGAGTTGGCTGCGATATACTGAAAAAGAGTTTGAGATTTTGAGAATTTAAGGTATGGCGAGAGGATACTTGGTTTTTCTTGCTTCGATTCTGTGCGTTTTAATGGCTATTGCTTCGGCTCAAACAGTTTATCCAGTTGGTGACGCTTTCACGTCTGAAGTATCTCCAGAATTTAGTGTGACTTTCAAGTTTGACCGTGTAGATGAGGTCAAGAAACAATGCGATTCTGTTTTATCTTCTGCTGTAGAGTTTAGACTCGACCGCAACAAAATAT
This sequence comes from Begonia fuchsioides, assembly GCA_003255005.1. Lineage (NCBI taxonomy): Eukaryota > Viridiplantae > Streptophyta > Magnoliopsida > Cucurbitales > Begoniaceae > Begonia > Begonia fuchsioides. The sequence goes on from QAOC01013194.1 coordinate 167,129, forward strand.
ATGAAATCAAGGAAGATTTCTTTTTCATGAATGGAGATTGGGGACAGGAAGTAGGAAATAATCCATTACAACCATACGACAATACATGAGTTGGAAACTACTCTTCTCCATCGAATTTAGTTTTGTTTTGGGTTTCAGACGTTCAAAGTGATCATCGATCGAAGAAATATGCTGCTGTTAACGGCTTATTAATTTTGGGCGTGACTGTAAATGGTATGTTTATCGACAAGAACTTCGCTACGATTCCTCATTTTCAGATCTGGCAAGGCCATTCAGAACTCTCGATTTTCTTCCAAGGGTTTTATGCCGAATCTGAAAATCATGGGGGAGAACGAGTAATGTGTTTATTGGGAAACACGTTGTTACCATCTCGAGAGCCAGATTCAACGGATCAATGGGTGAAGAATTCTGGTTCTGAGCAGAATCAACCCTCTGTTTCAGAGGACGATCATATTCTTCTAGTTCTTCGATATCCGATGAAATTCACACTGACAAGCAGAGAAATCAAGGGGAAAATGACCAGTTTGAATCCAAAATCAAGTTTCAAGTACTTTGAGGAAGTCACAATTTCATCCCAATTAACAAGAACAGACAATTACGAGTTCAGTTCTGAAAAAAATGTTTCCAAAGCATGCGATCTATATCCTTATCCCGATAAGTTGTTTCCTAACATCAGCACTTACCATCGCGGAGCATTCTGTCAAATCCTCGAAGAAATTACTCGTGACCAGGCTTTCTCCGTCCTTCCAAACTGGAAATGCAATAGGACAGATGATATTTGTCGGATGGCTCTAGCAAAGAGATCAATGAAACAGATGGTGGGTTTAAACTTTAAAGATGTTAAGCTTTCAATGCAAAATATTAAGTGCGAACAATTGTCTTTACAAGAAAATGTAAATTCTGCAAGGGTTTGGGCTGTATTTAGAGCCATTTCTCCGAAGGAGAATCAATATACTGCAGAAAAGAGATCAGGTCTGAGTAATATGTCCATGGCTGCCGAGGGAATTTGGAGGTCTTCTAATGGCCAACTTTGTATGGTCGGTTGTCTTGGTATAGTTGATGATGAAGGAATTGGCTGTAATTATCGGATCTGTATGTATATACTGACATATTTTTCCATAAAGCAACAAAGTATTATTATGGGAACGATTTCTGCCATGGATGACGATCAATCGTACTTCTCCTTATCGTTTGAGATGTTAGTTCGATCCTCACAGCTTTGGAATTACTTTCGAGGTTCCAATCCGCATTATGAATGTACAAAATCTACAGCTGCTGATGTTATTCTCGAGAAAAACCAGGTGTTTGCTTTTGCTTTCGGGGTGTGTGTGTGGAAGGAATTCTACGAATGCTGACACTTTCAGTGGCACCAAATTTTCTACATAAGGCATAATGTTGACTCTGTTCCTTATATTTCCCTTGTCATGCTGGGAGTTCAAGTTCTTGGATATAGTCTTCCTCTGGTCACTGGTGCAGAAGCTTTTTTCAAGAGGGCAGCCTCTAATTCCTATGAAATGCAATCTTATGATCTTAATAGGTCATTATGGTATCGTCTGATAGAATATGCAGTGAAACTTCTGATAATGATTTCACTTGTACTGACTCTACGATTATGCCAGAAGGTATGGAGATCTCGTATAAGATTACTATCGCTTGCCCCTCTTGAACCATTTCGTGTCCCAAGCGATAAACGAGTACTTGTTGCTACATTTTTAACTCATCTTATGGGATATATATTGAATCCTTTTGTTCATGGTTCAGTGTCAAGCAAAAAGCTTTTTCTGATTAAGAGTTATTTAATTTCTGGGAGGAAATATCGTACGATGCAGGGATGGGAAACCCAACTAGAAGAGTATGTTGGTCTTGTTGAAGATTTCTTCCTTTTCCCTCAAGTTATTGGAAATTTACTTTGGCAGATCGATGCGACACCACTTAGAAAACTGTACTTTGTTGGTATTACCCTTGTCAGACTTCTTCCTCACTTTTATGATTACTTGAGAGCTCCTTCACTTAACCCTTATTTTGCTGAAGAATACGAGTTTGTGGATCCAAAATTGGATTATTCTTCGAAGTTTGGAGCATAGCTATACCCTTGACAGCGTTCTTCCTTGCCGTTATAGTCTACGTTCAGCAGCGATGGAAGTACGAGAAGCTGAGCCAAGCACTTACTCTTGGACGCTTCAGTCTTCTTCCCTTGGCTTCTAGAATGTACGAGAGATTACCTTCAGTTGCAGTTGAATCTGAGCTTTCTTCTGGCGTCAGTGGTAAATCAACCACACGCAATGGAAATCACAGCGATTTAGAATGAAATTCTACTCTTTTTACAGTTAACATTAAAATTGCTGTACCAAGATGTAATACAATACTTTTTCTGTGCTTTTGGGATTGATTATATGAGATCTGCAATTTTCCACTTTTTCTTATGCTTTCACATTTTTCTTTTCTGAAGTATCCCTCTAATCTGCTTTTGTTTCATGAAATTTCTTGTATTTATCCTTATTTCTCTCTCTACCACATTGACTTCGACCTCTTTTTGCATCGGCTTAGAAATGGAAATATGTATTCAAGTAAGAATGATTGCTGAATGTTGCTGAATTGCTGCTAAGAACAGTTATCTTAGTCTTCTGGACAACCATAGAAAAATTAGTCTTTGTTTTCTGATATTTATAATAATTTGTATTTTTTAAAAAAAAAAGTCAAAATATGCAGACTCCATGAATATCTTGGACCAACTGTCTGGAGGAACAGAACAATCTACAAGCTGAGGAGAAGGTTACAGTCTCGAACGAAACTAACAAGACCAAGCTTGTGAGTAACTGAGTATGTTTTGTCTCCTTGTTCAAGCAATTTATTTCCCATTGTTTAATTGCCTCAGGCTTGAAGGGATTGCTGTGGTACTTTATGATATCTGCAATTTGAGTTGGTTTGATTTTTGTATACTAAACTTGTTTCGAACTTTACTTGTTTATTAATTGTCAGGATAATAATCACTTTCATCTGGTGTACCAAATTTTTAAGTGGTCCTGTAATTAGGCATCTTCCTAATAATTTTAACTGCCTTAGACTACCATAGATCTGAAGAGTGGGCGTAATTTCGACCGCAATAGTCTATCCCAATTTACTATGTATCCTATCCTATTATACTTAGTTTTGAAGAAAGTCCATTGGTAATTAAGAGAGCATTAAGAACCTAAAGAGCGTGTTTTAGAAAGACTTGAAAATTCTCATCTATTATTTGTTATATGAGATCTCTTCTTATTACATGCTTTGTCATTGATCTGTGTTGGATTGATACTTCAATCCTTGAAATTTCTGCTCAGTGTATACGCATATGATTATGTTCATTGTAGGAGAGTATTATTTTGCACACCATTCTAGTATATAAACCTTATCGAGTCATATATGTCGATCATCACTTATTTCTAGTTTGTTTGAATTGTGATGGATGCAATTGAACTATCTGAAGTTGGTAAGGCATTAAGAAGGTCTACAGTTTGGAGAAACGATCGTATAGAAGTTTTCTCAAGGTCAGTGCATAAAGACGATGATGAAGAAGCGCTTAAATGGGCTGCGCTTGAGAGGCTTCCTACGTTCAAACGATTAAGAAAAGGATTACTTCCTTCGTCCTTTGGGGACGTTAAAGAAGTTGATTTGCATAATCTTGGGTTTCATGAAAGGAAGGATTTGATTGAAAGATTGGTTAAAGATGCAGAGACCGATAATGAGAAGTTCCTCTTGAAGCTAAAGGAGCGAAATGATAGGTATGAGAACGCTTCCTCTTTCTCTAGTTCGAGTAAATGGTCATTTAATGTATTAAATTTTTAGTACCCGTTTGAACATATTGCTCTTGATGTGCTTATACTCAGAGTTGGAATAAAACTTGATGCAATAGAAGTCAGATTCGAGAATCTAAGCATTGAGGCAGATACTTATACAGGCAGCAGAGCTTTGCCCACTTTCTTCAACTACCTTGCCAATATACTTGAGGTATTCAAAGTTTCTGTTTCTTCAGAGACCATTTTTCATCAAGATTTTCAAGTTGTTAAAATATCTTATAAAACTTTTATTTGTTCAAAGGGTATCTTGCTCCATCTCCATATACTTTCAAGCAGAAAGAAACGCTTTTCCATCATTCGCAATGTTTCTGGAATAATAAAGCCGAGCAGGTATTTATAAACAAGAGACAACAAGGTTCAATTACTGTACTGATACGAATAATAATAACAGTTTATACGAATAATAATACTATTTAACTTAAAACATAGAAATACACAACATAATATAAAGCAATGCAACGCCTTAGAACTTCGAGACTCCAACAAATATCTTTCGAGGCTGCTTCAGCCTAGATTTTCCTCTTACATTTTCTTCATCTCCTTTTCCCTCTATTCTTATATTATTATATTTATGATCCATATGCATCAATCTCCTTCAACTTCCACAAACTCTTAAAAACTTCTAATAACGATACACATAAACTACCAACATGTCCTTGCAGTTATTTCCTAACTTTATTATATTAATAGTATGTTATTATTATTCGTATGATGAACTTCTTTTGCTATTCCTTTCATTTTGCTAATATTTTGTTGCAGAATGACATTGCTTTTAGGCCCCCCTTCTTCCGGAAAAACTACACTTTTATTAGCTCTGGCTGGAAAGCTCGACCCTGATTTGAAGGTGACATGGAGATCAGAATCCTAGTATTGAATTTTCACTTTTGCTATCTCAATAAAAATAATTTAAGAATTCTGGCATAGGTCTCTGGAAAGGTCACTTATAATGGCCATGGCATGGACGAGTTTGTTCCGCAGAGAACTGCATCCTATATAAGTCAATATGATCTTCATTTGCCAGAAATGACTATCAGAGAAACATTAGCTTTCTCAGCAAGATTCCAAGGGGTCGGATTCCGACATGGTTAGTTGGAAATAATTCATTTCAAATCACATTCTTATCAATTAGTGCATACATAAGATAATAATAAAATGTACTATGCAGATTTATTAGCTGAATTGTCAAGAAGAGAGATAGCCTCAAATATTAAACCTGATTCCGATATTGACATCTTCATGAAGGTAGTGAAGAAAATGAGAATCTAGTTCTTCGTTTAGAGCTATTCATTGATTATTAAGTAGGATGATTGTCGTGTGTCAGGGGATATCAATGGAAAACCAAAAGACAAGCGTGGTCACAGATTACATCCTAAAGGTATAGATTGTTGAAATGAATTCATACTAAATGAATATCTTAAATTTTAATTGATATATTTTGCGTTTTAACAATAATTATATCATTTATATTCATTCTCTTTACATTCTCTCTCACATATAGGCTATTTTTCTTTTTTTGGTCTATACGTGTCATTTTTTAATAATTTTTTTTTGCTTTTGTCGAAAATCGAACTTAGGACCTCTAGACTGATATCTTGACAAACTACCAACGACTCTAAAAATCAGAGCTTAAAAACCCATTTTCAAAGAAAATTGATTTTCCTTTCCAGGTTCTCGGACTAGAAGTATGTGCAGACACAATTGTTGGCGATGCAATGATAAGAGGAATATCGGGTGGACAAAGAAAGCGTGTCACGACAGGTAATTAGTCTGTCAATATCTCAAAGTCGTTTAAACTTAATTGGATTTTTACATTGAAATTCCTTCATGATGAACTCTTCACTTTACAGGTGAAATGCTGGCTGGACCAGCAAGAGCACTCTTTATGGATGAGATATCAACTGGTTTAGATAGCTCAACAACTTTTCAAATAGTTAAATCACTCAGACAGATTATTCACATTTTCAATGGAACTGCACTCATCTCTCTGCTTCAACCAGCGCCAGAAACTTTTGAACTTTTCGACGACATTATTCTCCTCTCAGAAGGCCAGATTGTTTACCAAGGTCCGCGAGAAGTCGTGCTAGAATTTTTCGAATCCACGGGCTTTAAGCGTCCGGAAAGAAAAGCTGTAGCAGACTTCTTACAAGAAGTGAGTGTCACAAATAATAGTAATAACATGCTATTAAAATAATGTAAAACTAAATAACAGTATTCTATATAAGTGCACAATGTCTTGGAACTTCGTGACTCTAAAAAATCTCCTTTCCTGCCGACTAGTTCTTAATTTCCTTTTACATTTTTCCTCATCTCGATTTCTATTTTATTATATTTATAATACCTAATTTATTAATTTCTCTCAACTTCTACAAACTCCTAATAACTTCTACTAACTTACAAACTTAAATAATTACCAACATATAATGTATCCTTTCATAACATTGAGTTAAAATGTATCCTTTCACAACATTGAGTTAAAATGTATCCTTTATTGCTCTTATCCTTGTGTGTGAAGGAATGATTTTTGTAGGTAATGTCGAGTAAAGATCAGAAGCAGTATTGGTTTCGCAGAGAAGTGGCTTATAAATACGTCACTGTAAAAGAATTTGCCCATGCATTTCGATACTTCCATGTGGGAAGGAGATTAGAGGAGGAACTTGCAAGTCCTTTTGACAAGAGAAAATCCAATCCTTATTTTTTAGCAAAAAACAAGTATGGGGTTGGAAGGAAAGACCTTCTGAAAGCATGTTTTGCCAGAGAAGTCTTGCTGATGAAAAGAAATTCATTTTTCTATTTTTTCAAGCTCATCCAAGTAAGTAAAAATCTAATTTATGAAGCTCCATTTCCTATTTTTAGAATGTGTAATTTAGGTTTGATATATGTATACATATTTTGTACAGCTAATAACAATGGCTCTGTTTTCAATGACTCTCTTCTTCCGAACTGAGATGCACCGAAACTCGATCGGTGATGGTGGAGTTTACATGGGGGCCTTGTTTAATTCTATGGTTGTAGCCATGTTTAATGGAATGTCAGAGCTTGGACTAATTATTTTTAAGCTTCCTGTTTTTTACAAGCAAAGAGACCTCTTTTTCTTTCCTGCATGGGCGTATGCAATGTCGACTTGGATCCTCACGATTCCCATTTCATTTCTTGAAGTTTCAGTTTGGGTTTTTAGCACTTATTATGTAACTGGGTTTGATCCAAATGTTAAAAGGTAAAAATATGCCGATTTAATATTCCGATAAAAAAATAAGCATTATTTTCTCAAATTCTGTTTCTTATCCATTGCAGGTTATTTAAGCAATACTTAGTACTTGTTCTTGTACACCAGATGGCTTCTTCTTTGTTTCGATTCATAGGCTCGGTTGGCCGGAATGTGATTGTTGCAGGGACATTTGGATCATTTGTGCTATTGGTTCTCTTTGCTAATGGAGGTTTTGTCCTCTCAAGAGGTAAATATGACCAATATTAGCATGAAAAGTCAATTTTCTTCAGCCAGATCTGTAAATATTTATCCTTTATTTATCAAATGCTGTAGATAGCATGAAAAAATGGTGGATCTGGGGCTACTGGATATCGCCAATGATGTACGGGCAAAATGCCATAGCAGTGAATGAGTTTCTTGGAAGAAATTGGAACCAAGTAAATCTCTTAAACTACTTTCTTTTATATTATAGGATGAACTACTTTCTCTTTGTAACTAATCAATCTCCATTATCATCAAATTGGACATAGCCGTCAATTTTATCCATTAAATCCAACGTGTGTACCGTGTTTTCACCCGCTGATTGACACATTTTAGAAGATCAATAGAGTTTGAATCAGTATAGAAATCAAGTTAAAATTCTTTATTGATAGCCCCATATATATGATGCTGTTTTTTTTTCTCATAAATTGATTTTTTGAATTTTTGAACATGTTGAAAGATTGACTCTATATCCGGAGAGAGACTGGGGATTCTGGTCTTGAAATCTCGCGGTTTATTCCCATATGCATATTGGTACTGGATTGGAGTAGGTGCTTTGATTGGATTTATACTTATATTCAACTTGGGATACATTCTCGCTCTCACTTATCTAAATCGTAAGTAAAGCTTCTTTATCCACTTCGACAATGGATGCTGTTTTTGTTCCATGTTTTAAATATTTAATGATAATGCAGCATTGGATAAGCTCCAGCCTTTAAAATCACAACAACCCCAAAGTGAAGAGCTTGAATCTGGAATCTTAGAGCGTAAAGATAGAGCGAAAAGGGCAACATTCATCAAGAGAAAAACCCGCAAGAAGAAAAAGGGAATGATTCTTCCATTTCCGCAGTTAATACTCACTTTCAACGAAATCACCTACTCAGTACCTATGCCAATGGTAATTATGGTCTATTGTTCTGTAAGAGGTTTGTCATGGCTATAAACTGTTGAGAATCGAATAATAGTTGGAAAAAAGAGAAATAACACGCAAGATACAAGCTTTACGTAAAAAACCTTTCCGAGAAAAAAATACAGACGTGAGAATAAATCTATAATGAAGATTGAAATATTACTGCTGACTTTTGCAATTGTAGGTTCCATTAATTCATAGAGAAAACAAAATCTCAATAAAATTCCAATGAGATTCCTATCATTAGTCAACTGGTCTGGCTCAAATAGAAATGGTTGCTCAGTACTCTAACATAAACTGTATCAAGTCTGATTTTTTAATGTCGAATTGGCAGGAAAAAAGAAATCAGGGTGTAGTGGAGGACAAATTGGTGCTCTTAAAAGGAGTAAGTGGTGCTTTTAGGCCGGGGATTCTCACAGCTCTAATGGGTGTCAGCGGAGCTGGCAAAACGACTCTAATGGATGTTCTTGCTGGTCGAAAAAATGGCGGTAATATAGAAGGCAACATAATGATTTCTGGATATCAGAAAAAGCAAGAAAATTTTGCTCGAATCTTTGGATATTGCGAGCAAAATGATATCCACTCTCCGCACATTACGGTTTATGAGTCCTTACTCTACTCAGCTTGGCTTCGTCTACCCTCAAAGGTCGATTCGGAAACAAGAAAGGTTGTTGATTCAATTTCAATCCAAACAAACAGAATTCAAGTTCCATTTGGTTTTAACTTGTGGGGTTTATTGCAGATTTTTATAGAGGAAGTTATGGAGCTTGTGGAGGTGGATTCATTGAGGAGAGCGCTTGTCGGGCTGCCAGGTGTAAATGGTCTCTCAAATGAACAACGAAAGAGGCTTACAATAGCAGTTGAGCTGTTGGCTAATCCGTCAATTATATTCATGGATGAACCGACTTCTGGCTTGGATGCTCGAGCTGCTGCAATTGTGATGAGAACTGTCAGAAACACTGTGGACACTGGAAGAACAGTTGTTTGCACCATTCATCAGCCAAGCATCGACATATTCGAAGCTTTTGATGAAGTAAAATTTTTCAATTTTGAAAACCGTTTTCAGTAAGCATTTCCATGGATTTTGTAATTGAAATGGTTTTCGTTGGCTGCAGCTTTTACTCTTGAAGCGAGGAGGCAAAGAGATATATGTCGGGCCACTTGGGAATAACTCTAGACGAATGATCGAGTATTTTGAGGTACAAGTGAACTTCCAGAAAACTAGAAGGAAGAATATATATTTAGATATTATTTTGAACTCAAAAACAGGGAATCAAAGGAGTGAGAAAAATAGAAGAAGGGTCTAATCCGGCAACTTGGATGCTCGAAGTAACCTCATACGCCCAAGAAACTGCGTCAGATGTGAATTTTTCGGATTTATTCAAAAAATCGGAACTTTACAGGCAGGTTTCCATGTCAACTTTTATAGGCCGAGGCACAAGTTAAAAATATGAGTAATGTTAAATTTAACTTCTTAGTATACTTTCTAATTTTACACGTTGATGTATCTGACTGTGATTGATCTAGTTAAGGTACATATAATGTATTATAATTTAAATAATTATTTATAATATTTATTACATTAATCATAACTCGATACGTTAACACGTAGAATAAGAAAGTATAATAAGAAGTCAAACATAATATTATTCTAAAATATATAATCTGACAAGGTTGTTTTTCAGGAGAAACAAATACATGATTGGAGAGCTTAGCAAACCTCGTACGGGCTCAAATGACCTTAATTTTCCAACAAAATACTCTAGATCGTTCCTACATCAATGCTCGGCTTGTCTGTGGAAGCAATATTGGTCGTACTGGCGGAATCCTTCATACACTGCTGTGAGATTTCTCTTCACAACTTTTACGGCTTTGTTGTTCGGTACAATGTATTGGAATCTCGGCTCGAAAAGGTTAGTAAGAATATGGGAGCTTAAAGAGAAAAAATATAATGGAAGAGATTAACACAACTTGATCTTCAGGACAAACACTGGAGAACTCTTCGATTCTCTAGGTTCGATGTATGCTGCTGTACTCTTCCTTGGAATCCAATATGCGGGCAATGTTCAATCAATCATTTCGATCGAGAGAACTGTCTATTATCGAGAACGAGCGGCTGGAATGTACTCGGCTTTGCCTTATGCACTTGCACAAGTCAGTTTACTCAATTTTTTTGGAATCATTTGCAGAGTAGAATTTAAATTTTAGTTTTAAGAAATGAAAATTCAATATTTCAGCTATCAACAATTTAGATATTTCCATTAATCTATTGTTAAATATAGCATTTAGCATATCAAAATTGACTGCAAATTCCAAATTTTACGATAACCGAAAGATGTATGTTCGGTTTTTTAAAAGAATAAGTTAATTATAGTCTAAATGTATAAATTGGAGTTTACTCACATGTTTATCTCTGTCCTTCTAAAAATAAAAAAATTTAAGCAAATTTTGTATTTGTTTTACAGATTATGATTGAGCTGCCATACATTCTGATACAATCTCTTGTCTATGGAGTCATAGTATATGCAATGATAGGATTTGAATGGTCTGCTGTGAAATTCTTCTGGTTCATCTTCTTCATCTACTTCACTTTGCTCTACTTCACCTTCTATGGCATGATGACTGTGGCTGTCACTCCAAATTACCACATTGCCATCATAGTTGCCTCTGCATTTTATGGAATCTGGAATCTTTTTTGCGGATTCATCATTCCTCGACCGGTACGTTGACTTTCGTGTCTCTCGTCAAAACTTTCCCGAACTTTCTCATGGTTTTCTCGATAATGAAACAGAGAATCCCGATTTGGTGGAGATGGTATTATTGGTTCTCTCCGATGGCTTGGACGTTGTACGGATTGGCTTGTTCTCAGTTCGGAGATGTGAAATCGGAGCTCGAGACTGGGCAGACAGTCGAAGAGTTTCTTGGAGATTATTATGGCTTCGACCATGATTTTATCGGAATGGTGGCTCTCATTATTGTGGGATATACTTTGCTTTTTGCTTTTATATTTGCTGTCTCTATCAAGATTTTTAATTTTCAGAAGCGGTGAGAATTGCATTGGGATTTGATGGATTCTGTTAGTTTCAGTTGGTCGTTTATTGTCTTGTTGGTTGTCCAACTTTATAGTACGTAAAAAATAAAGCTGAACCGACCCGATTTCTGTACATTCAAAACATGATCTTTTTGTTCGGTTTCTAAGTATAATGAGCATTAAACCGACCTGGACCGATTCTGAATTTTATTTTCTCATTCTATTGATCGTCCCACGCACGAGCCTGAAAATCTTTCCCCTTGGCACCTCGGTCGCTCTCGCTGTTGCACTCGCCCCGCCGCAACTCGGTTAATCCTTTCTTCATTAATTTTTTCAAATAAAAAGTGGTTCTTTGGATGATTTTCTGAGCTCGTAGGTCATTGGTTTGCTTCTGTTAGTCGTCATTGTCGATGCTTGCAAGAGTTTTATTTGTTATGAATCTGTTTTTTTTCTTTGTTCTTTCAACTTCAGAACGATTGCCCTTGCTCTTTTGAAGTTGGATATATTTTTTTCTGATGCTCTTTTAGTTCTGTTAAAGTTGCTATTTTTTTATTTGTTTCTGCTGTTTTTTTAGACATTTTTAGAGATCAATGCCAGTATTGATGAGGGATTGGATGAACACATTATTGGTAAGGTGATTTATGTAGTGATTTGATGGGATTTTTGACTGATCATTGCTAGAGAGAAGGTTTACCGACTGACCACTAATGTGAGAGAGAGAGAAAGGGAGAGGGAGGGAGCTTACATGAGGTTCGACATTTTTATTTAGATCTTTGAGTTTTTTTTTTAAATTATCTTTATTGGGGACAAACTGGAAGCGAATCAACGCTGATGGTTTCAAAATCTTGCTGCTAGGAAAGAGAAGTAAATATAAACTGAACCAGAGACAATTATCTTTAGTGGTGTTTTTCCCTTTGTTTGCTGAGTTTTATTTATGTTCTTCATTGTTTGAAACAGTCCTCACGTCTAGTATGATTAGAGCTCAGTTTCTGTTTATTATTTTCCACAGAGTGATTCGGATAGTGTCTAGTATGGTTAGAGCTCAGCTTCTGTTTCTGATTTTCCGAAGAGTGATTCAGATAGTCTTCCCATATTTTTCTGCAATCGCATAATCATTAGAGTTTTGAATCTCTTCTCTGAATGTAGAGATGAAAAGTAATTAATTCGAAACAGAAGGAGAGATTGAGAAGAAAAGTCTTCAAGGACCAAAGAAGTCTGGTATTTTTTGTGACTATTGTTGAATGAAGTTTTCATTTAACTGCAGTTGATGTATGTATAACCCTCATGCAATTTTTTCTGTCACAGAACATGGTTCCCAGGATGAGGCCGATCATTCCTCTCTTGAAATTGGAAGACTACCAAAAAAGATTCAAAGTATGGTGTTAAATTAGAAGCAAATGGCTTCTTAGTTGTACCTTCTAGATATTGGTTGACCAGTTATTGATGGACATTGCATTATTTGTGCAGATAAGTTGAAGAAAAGGAAAGATCAGAATTTCCCTGGAAGTTTGGGATCTTTGGAAAATAATGAAAATATAGATGATGAAGTTTATAACATCTCGTAGGGTAATGATGAAGCTTCAAAAGGAATGAAAAGTATGCAATGTGAATTCAACATCGTAGTTTCTTATCAAATAATTGAGAAGTAGTATTTCAATTTTGTTGTTGAATCATACCATCCATTTGTTTTGTAACTTGTGATTTAACACACAACAATTCTAAAATATTGTGATCTGACCACGAGGGTTCAGGCTTCAGAGTAGGAAAACAAAAGGAAGTTTAGAGAAAATTTGATAAAAGTAAACTTTGTATCTATTTCCAATCGATGCTTGTGTTCAGATCATGAATGGTTTAAAATTTTCAATTTGTGAGCAGATTGTTTCCTCTAGAGCTGGTCTAAAGTGTTTAGATAGATTTCCATGAATTTTCTTGCTCAAAATGTTCATCAGTTACCACTGTCATGGCTTGGGATTTGGGAAGGCTAAATTCTTTTTTACTAGGATGGAGCATTTTCACTGTAATTAATCATTTTTTACGGTGGCTTTCGATTTTTCGACTAAACAATTGATTTGATAAACTGTAGAATGTGGCTCACTGACTATCATCAGAGTAGGCCAGGTTTGAAGGTATGGCTAGAAAGAATCGATGACTTCTTAACTCCGACCGAGGCTCGAGTTGAAATGGTACTCTCCTCCCTTATTAACATCATATTGTTGTTTTAGAAAGTTCCCCTGTGCATCAGCCATTTACCCACAACTAATTATTGGTCCTTGCCTTTGAGACTGATTTAAACACATGCTTGGAGTCTTTATAACTTGTATGATTTCTGCTCCTTGTGTTGACATGCTGAGCATTCAAATGGTTCGTTATTCATTTTTAGAATGTGGATAAGAATGTTTTCACTCCTACGTGTTTAAGTGTCGTTTTATTGAAGTGCTCGCTGGTTTCTGGAACATTTATCGACCAAATGATATTCGATTCCATAATCCGCTAGAGCTACTTACAAGATTTACATTTTCTTAAGCCAATGAATGAAGTAATTCTTACGAAGCTTCTTTAAATTAGGTTCATATTCCTCAATCTCTTGTTTGTTTTTTATGTGGAACACTCAGAAAAGGAAGGAAATGGAGGATCAAGCTAAAGCGGATGCATAGTTGGCTCAAATTTCTACAGATTTCAGAGGAGAGAAGCTCAAAGAAAGAGTATGGTTACTGTTTTCTTCTTTAAGTTTCTACCAATTTGTATTGTCTTCTTTGATGGAGAAGCTTTACTATATAGTAAGCCAAACGTCACGCCAAATTTCCCACATTTTGAAGTTTTGTACTTCAATATTGCTTTCTTATTGTTCATCTATTTTCATATGCAATAATTATTGCATTAAACGATCAAAATATGTTATGTATTAGTAGGGGTGGGCATGAGCCGGTTCGATCCAATTTTATCTCGAAATAGAACCGGAACCAGAACTCACAGTTCTTGATTTTTGAAACCGACACCGGAACCAACAATTTTAGTTCCGTTTCTATTTTAATCCAGTTTTATTTTATATTAAAAAATAAAAATATAACAATAAAATATATATGTTTTATTATATTTGAATCGAATTTTAAGTAATTTAGCGAATTTATCACTAATTTTAGGATTTATTTCAGATTTTATTAGAGTTTGAGACAAGTTTTACTCTATTTTAAAACTTTTATGACCTACGGTCTCGGTTTTACTGTTTTTTATTCATAAAAACTTACAGCTGTCCATAAATCACAGTTTTTTAAAAATTAAAACAAAGATCAAATTGAAACCGGCGGTCCCGTCCGATTTAGCCCACCTCTAATGATACGAGGTAGAACAAGAATCATAATGTGCGCATTATTAGAATCATAACTTTTTTTTGTAGGTTTACAGTTACTTTCGTATCATACTTCATGACGTGTCGCTGCGTAATTGAATCAATTTCAATAATAAATAATTATTTTTATTTTTATTTATTAAATGTATTTGAATTGACAAAATCACGTAGCGACGCGTCAAGAAATATAGCAAGATGATAATCTCAGACTAGTTCCTTTTTTTTTTGTAGAGATACTGATACTTCAAAGCAAGTTCGATGAAGATAAAAGGCAGACACAACAACTCCGAGCTACTAGGAAGTTCGTAATTGCCTTTTGGTGTCTGAATTTACTAGTGAACTTAATTATCGAACATTGCAAGTTGAAAATAGTGTAACGTTCAATTTGTTTCTCACCCCTAGGGATGAGCAATCCGAACTAGACCTTAAGGTCTGACCCGAAATTGTAAGATCAGGGCCGAGTATGAATAGGATAACGAGTAAAAATATAAGTTTCGGGTTCGGGTAAACGAGTAGGGAGTCTGGGTACTGGGTATTGTAAAAATACATGATACTCGTGTTTAATACCCGTAGCTCAGCCCAGCTCAACCTTCCAAGAATCAATTTTACGATTTTTTCAATGATATTCTGTTTTTTTTATTAAAACCAAAAAATACCCGGATCGTATCCGAAATACCCGGATCCGGGTAAACAACATTTAGGAAAGGTTTAAATTTCGGATCCTACCTTGAATACCCGAATCCGGGTATTTTTCCCTTTTTTTCGAGTATATCTGGGTTTTGGGTACTGCTTCATACCCAATACCCGAACGGACCGAGTATTTTTTTAAAATACCCGGCCCGTTAAACGTTTGTCGACCCCTACTCACCCCATAGTTTGGGATTCAAATTTGACATTTCTCTTGAATATTTAAAGTGTGATAGATGACGTGTTAGTTTAAAATGGAAAGAAATAATATATTTGTCATTTATTACATTAATTATATAAATGCAACGTCAAATTATTGTTTCATAAATTTAACAAAATGTCAATTTTATAGTACATATTTAAAAAAAATTGGCTACATCCTACTGAATTAAAAAATAGAAATAAATTATAAAAATAATGGCGGTCCTAATCCGACGTCGAGGACCACCTTTGCATGGGATTTCATATAATAAATTATACAATAACGTATATAAATAATAATCTTAATTTTTTCAATATTATTATCCCTAAAATGAAAATTATGATGACTCGTTCTACGATTTCACTAATAATTGAATTTTTAACCAGTGCACCGAAAAGTCATGTCTGTTCGAAGCGAATAATATTCAAATCAAATCAAGATAATATACGGCAAGTCATTAGAAACCAAATGCACGTTTTAGAATAAATTTAGGGTCAAAGCCGACATTGTCTTTTTAGCTTCACCGTGACAATTTCTAAGTTCCGAATTAAGATCGTCGTATTTATACAAGCTAGGATCTGGTCGGCAAATAAGGTGAGATGTTCCAATCGAAGCCAAGTTGGTTGAATGCAGACAAAACTTGTTAATTGATTATTCTCAAATTATAATTAATTACTGATTAATCAAGCCCAAGGCCAATTATTGTACCCTAATTAAACAGTTTAAACATGTGTCACGCCGATTATTTTATCAAAATTATAAACAAAAATAACATTTATTTTTCTCGGTGGTCCAGAATCTGCATCATACCAAACCATATTGTTTTCCACGTTATTTTTTTCATAGGTTTCACCTTAATTTTAAACTAATCTATTATCGTTTGACATGAATATCGAGCAAGCTACTCTAACGAGGACCCGCTCGTCGAGACCGAAAGTCCTCTAGAGATAAGGTTTTTAACAAAACTAGACTTTCCAGGCAATTTCGAACATAATTTTGGGGAGAATTTGTGTGGCGATTCGCTCAGTAAAGACAAAAAAGACCCAGTATGTTACTGATGACGAGCATCAATTTCATTCTGGTGAAGATACACAATCTCACATCGTCAAAGAAAGAAAAATTTGACATTCATATAAGTAGAATTCTCGTACGTACTCAATACAATGCATTTTCGGTCATAAATTCATGAACGAATATGTGAGAGTTTCGGTCTAAAACAGATACTATTATATTCAGATCATCGCAAAATGTTATAGTTTTTTAGTAGTTTATTTTGTTAATTAAATATTTTGATTTTTTTTTTGCATTGATTGGAAATGCAGTCCAATTAGAGCAGCGTTAGAAAAAACCAAGAACATTTAAGCAAGAATCTGACCAGTAATGGATTGATGGATCAGTTCAACCCTCCTTGTCGTCGTCATGAGACTATATTCACGAGTTAAACCCTATAAATGAAACCCAAACTCAGACCTTCTGCTCAGATATTACCTTCTTCTTCTTCTTCTTCTTCTTCTTCTTCTTCTTCTTCTTCTTCTTCTTCTTCTTGTTCTTCTTGTTCTTCTTGTTCTTCTTCTTCATCATACAAAACCCTAATGGGCTCTGAATCTTTTCACAAGCTTGATCGCATCGATTTCGCTGGCGTCGAACCAGGAACCCAGCAATGGAGTTCTGTGACAGCTCGAGTTCATCGGGCACTGGAAGAGTATGGCTGCTTTGAGGCTTCCTTTAACAAAGTTTTCCCCGAAGTTCGAACGGCTCTATTCCAGTCTCTGCCACAGCTTTTCGACTTTCCATTACAGACGAAGATGAAAAACATCTCCGAGAAACCTTACCATGGCTACGTCGGCCAGTACCCCACGATTCCTCTTTACGAAAGCTTGGGAATCCACGAACCCACCATACTTGAAGAGGTCGAAAGCTTAACCTCCGTCTTCTGGCCTGAGGGTAACCCTAGTTTCAGGCATGAATTACACTTCTGTCATAAAGTCAAATTCCACGAAAATCTTCTTTAACTTCCTCTTGATCGTGGGTTTTACGTTAATGGTGTTTTTTCTTCGTTGATTTGCAGCAAAACCATTCAATCTTTTGCAGAGCAATTGTCTGAGTTGGATCAGATTGTAAGGAAGATGATTCTGGAGAGTTTAGGAGTTGAGAAGTATATAGATGAACACTTGGATTCAACCAGTTACCTTTTTAGGGTTATGAAATATACGGGCCCTCAGACCACTAACACCAAGCTTGGACTTAATTCTCACACAGATAAGAACACTATCACCATTTTACATCAAAATCAAGTCGAAGGTCTAGAGTTGCAGGCCAAAGACGGCGAATGGTTTCCGGTCAATCCCATGCCGGATTCCTTCATTGTCATGACCGGAGATTCTCTCTTTGTAAGATTCGTTGATTATAAATCTAAACTATGTTTCCTAATGAGCTAAGCTAGATAACTCGGACTTTTCTTTCTTGTAGGCATGGGCTAATGGAAGAATTCATTCGCCTCATCATCGGGTGATGATGAGAGGAAACGAGGCCAGATACTCGGCCGGATTGTTTTCCGTTCCGAAAGCCGGAATTATGGTGAAAGCACCTGAAGAACTTGTGGATGAAGAACATCCATTGCTGTTTAAACCTTTTGATCATGTTGAATTTCTGCAATTCTACTACACAGAAGCTGGCCAGAGATCAAAAGCGGCTCTCAAAACTTACTGTGGCGTTTAGAAATTTACGAAAAACATGTCCAAACTATGAATAAAAAGGATCATCAACGTCTAATGACAGCTTCTGTTTGTGTAAACGATGCTTGTGATTAGGGTTTATGGACTTTGTGGAGTGTTCTTCTGGCCGTGAACTTCTTTTCTATAGTCTTGATGCAAATACTTTGTCTATGGTGGGTTTAAATCTTTCAATCAAAATCTTACTATAACACACTCAGTGCTCAAAATATAATATTGCCGGTTTTGAGCTGGAACTCTTACAATTTTATTCTCAGTTTTACAGCTCAAAACGCGTTATATCTCAAAAACGATAAAAAAATGTATTGAGTTGTCTTGACTTTCACACAGAGGGTCACCACACGTAGGGTCACCACACGTGCCGATAATACCCTTCTGTGTCACTGGCTATAAAGTTGTACATTGAAGTAAGCATTATAGGGCGACGCCTTGAAGTTTTATACTCCAAAAGAGATAAAAGAGGTCGCAAAAAACGATAAAATGGTCTTCTTCAATGTTTTTTTTATGTCATATTCATGTACCAGCACTGTAATGGTTATTAAATATATAACACAGAGTAGTCTAATTCTGAATTAGTCCAACTATCTTCGAATCAACGTATTAATTAAACAATTCCATCAACTTGTATAAATGTCTATGCTGTTTGGAGGTTTGTGGGACGAGAATCTTCCAAATCTAGAGTAGAGGAAGAGTTCATTTGGCTTTTACTCTCTAAGTGTAAATATTGGCACGAAGGAGAGAGAAAGAAAGAGAGAATGCCATCGATGAATGTTTCGCGTGTTTCTTAATCGATTTTCAAAGATTCGAGTTCATTTTTTCTCATGGCACGAAGGAGAGAAAGAAAGAGAGAATGCCATCGATGAATGTTTCGCGTGATTCTTTAATCGATTTTCAAAGATTCGAGTTCATTTTTCTCATGGCACGAAGGAGAGAAAGAAAGAGAGAATGCCATCGATGATTCTTTAATCGATTTTCAAAGATTCGAGTTCATTTTTCTCATGGCACGAAGGAGAGAAAGAAAGAGAGAATGCCATCGATGATTCTTTAATCGATTTTCAAAGATTCGAGTTCATTTTTCTCATGGCACGAAGGAGAGAAAGAAAGAGAGAATGCCATCGATGAATGTTTCGCGTGATTCTTTAATCGATTTTCAAAGATTCGAGTTCATTTTTCTCATGGCACGAAGGAGAGAAAGAAAGAGAGAATGCCATCGATGAATGTTTCGCGTGATTCTTTAATCGATTTTCAAAGATTCGAGTTCATTTTTCTCATGGCACGAAGGAGAGAAAGAAAGAGAGAATGCCATCGATGAATGTTTCGCGTGTTTCTTTAATCGATTTTCAAAGATTCGAGTTCATTTTTCTCATGGCACGAAGGAGAGAAAGAAAGAGAGAATGCCATCGATGAATGTTTCGCGTGTTTCTTTAATCGATTTTCAAAGATTCGAGTTCATTTTTCTCATGGCACGAAGGAGAGAAAGAAAGAGAGAATGCCATCGATGAATGTTTCGCGTGTTTCTTTAATCGATTTTCAAAGATTCGAGTTCATTTTTCTCATGGCACGAAGGAGAGAAAGAAAGAGAGAATGCCATCGATGAATGTTTCGCGTGTTTCTTTAATCGATTTTCAAAGATTCGAGTTCATTTTTCATGTTCTAAAGCTCAAGAGTCATAGCGTTTGAAGAAATGAATACAAAGTTTGAGCATTTATTCTCTACGATAAAAAACATGATCCAACAAATACGGGGTAACCCAATAAGATAAGATGAAATTAAAAATATGCCTAACTCAAAATAAAGATCTTGAAAAGAGAAAAAAACTAACCAACTTCTACGGGGTAAGCAAAACGGGGCCGGAATAGTCAACTGGAATGAAACCACCAATTTTAATTCGGTGTTGGTTCTAATTTTAAAAAAAACTATTATTCATGGGTCGGTGCCGATTTTTAAAAGTAAAAAACCGTAAAACCAGAATCGTATGTTAAAAAAGTTCTAAAATTGAGTACAACTCAACAGAAACCCTAATAAAATTTGATATAAATCCTAAAATTAGTTATAAACTCGCTCAATTACTTAAAACTCAATCCAAATATGATAAAAAATATATACAAAATTTTATTGTTATACTTTAATTTGGTTCCAGTGTCGGTTCGAAAAATTTGAAACCGTGAGTTTCAATTCTGATTTCATTTTCAGATAAAACCAGCCTAGACCAGTCCCTTCACCCCCCCTACTCTACACTAGTGTAATTACTTGCATCTAACAAGTCATTTAGAGGAGTGCAAAGGCAAATCCGCTGAATCAAGCTATTTTCATGAGCTTGACCACTTTAGTCCATTAAATGACTCGTACAGAGGCAAAGGTGTTTCAAGTCCCTTCACGCCCCATGTTTTGGGAGCAGTTTTGGATCAGAGCAAATGTGTTTTAGATTCGAGGTTTTGAAAGCGTTATTCGGGTTGAATTTTGGAATGGTCGAAAAATGCATTACAACATCGAAAGATCGTTTTTTATCGAGCTTTCTTTTATGACATATAACCCGAGTCAACGATGGTAATACCCGAGAATCGCAGAGAAAATCAAGTTCCATGATATGTAATTCTTCTTATTATCAGATTCAAAGGTGTGAGAATCTTTGTTAATCGACCACCATTCCATCTCTGACTAATTCTTCCAAACCTTTCTTCAATCTCTCTGCAGCCACTTTACACTCCTCTTCCACCAGCCCTCCAAATGCAATTCTCAAGTTCCCGGGACACCCGGACGCTCTTCCGGGAATCACCACGATTCGATGGCGGTGGGCCAGCCACCGCATGACTTTCGAATCATCAGCGTACTCTTCCGGAAGCTTTGCCCACAGATAAATTGCACCTTCCCCTCCTTTGACTGCTCCTTCTCCAAGAGGGGCGAGCGATTCCTTGACTATTTCTCGATTCTTCACGAGCTCTTTCACGCGTTCTTTGACCCATTCGGGCCCCGCCTCCAGCGAGTTAAGGGCAAGGTGTTGCGAAATTATCGACGCGCAGATTGGAATGTTGTCTTGGACTTTCAAGAGTTGGTCTGCAAGTCCCTTGGCTTCTGTTGGATACGCTATCTGCCAGTTCGACAATCGCATAAATTTATACGATAATCTTTTGAGGATTACATGAAAAAATATCGTTTTGCAAGGGTTACAAAGAAGAAGATCACAAACTTACGTATCCGACTCGCCATCCCATCATTCCGTAGGCTTTCGAGAAGGAAAAAATATTGACTATATGATCACTTTCAACACAAGAGTGTTTGAGGCCATCATACATGAAATATCTGAGAAAGAACAGACGCAATTACAGTCAGTGGATTTTGATTGGAGAAACATAGTAAGACAAAATAACCGGTTCGAGAAGCCTGATCGTGTAATATTTCGTCATAACCGTGTCATTTTCTCTGAAAAAGTATAAAAAAGGAGAAAACTTACTCGTATGTATTATCTACAACGAGCCAAGAACCGGCTTTTCCACAGATATCCGCTATTCTCTACGCACAACACCGAGAAAATTTGGAATCAACGAACTCTAGAGAGAGAGAGATGAGGACAGAGATAGAGAGCGAGATGAGGACCTTAAGAAGAGAGTCTGGAATGTAGGTACCAGAGGGATTTCCAGGATTAACAATGTTGACAAGCTTAGGTGTTGGCTTTGTTTCTAACAGTGTCTTTTCTAACCACTCTACATAAACCAACAAATCCTCGTATCATATCGAATTTTGTCTTTCAAGTGTTAATTCAATAACCATAGTTGACAAACCATAACCAATTTATTTCACGGAAAAAGGGACAAAAACAACTTCTATTGAGTTCTATCAGCTCCGAACCTGGATCTGGATAGAGCGTATTCGGGTCGCCAGGACCGACCAGTATGTTGGTGACTCCTGTCATCTGGAACGATGTGTACGAGTTGAAATAGTAGGGCGCAAACATAACTACGGAATCTCCTGCATCGCATAGCGCTAGAACAAGGTTTACAAATGCCTGCATAGAGATAGTTTTAATCTTTTTCAATAAGAAAACCGACTATTTCTATGCAAGACGATACTAAATTTACCTGATTTGCACCTGCCGTGACCATCACCGAAGACTTGCACAGCTTATTTTCCCGTTGAATCTGCAAAGTATAACTCCAATATTGAGAAATCCAGATCAAGAAGAATTCTATCGTGATAATATTTATTCGCGTTAGTTGTTTATGGTGAAACTAGTACCTTCCCCATCAAGGCCTCTCTGAGTTCTGGAATGCCTTCATCTGCACCATATCGACTAATTGACGCGTCAAATACGAGATCTTTTATCTTATTTAAGGCCTCTTTCGGTGGCTGCCAGTGCACGGTACCCTGCAGCGAAATGCACCAAATGTAAAGAATTCGAAGAAAATAAGCTTAAAATGATTCGAATGATCGCATAATTCACCCTGTTCCTAACAGAACCCACGAGAAAACATCCCATAACGAGGCAAAATCATTCGTTTTTTTTAAATTTTCGCAAATCGAGAAAGTTGATGCATTTTTATGACAGAATCCAATCCACCAGTTAAATAAGTTAACTTTCCAGATTTAGTTGATTCGATGAAACTACTTTGATTCGATTAAGCTCGCTTTTATCGAAATCGATTATTAGAACCAGATCTAGGACACTCAACAGCAACTGTCTTCAGTTGAAAACACAGTTTAAGAAAGACAAACCTGAGCCAAGGACATTGGATCTTTGGTTCCTCGTGCCACTTTCTGAATCTGCAAAACATTCGACGATTTTCACAAAACATTCTATTTGTTTTCATAAACCATCATAACAACAACGAGCACAGACAATCTGATCAAGATCGAAGCATATATAAAGGTGAGTTCCAAGAAATTATGATAAAAAACCTTGGAGCTTTAGCTTGCATACCTCAACCATAACTGGCATTTCAGTCTCCAATGCCCTCTTTGCAAGTCTTCCGTACGATCCCATGGCGATGGCCTGCGAGACCAAGCTCTTTTCTACCAAATCTTATAGAGGCTGCGAGCCAAAAGTTCTACCACCCACTGCAGGGTCTCCAAGAATAATTTTGAAATTTCTGAAACCCCAGGCCAAAAAGAGATTAAAATAAAAGGTAGATATTTTTAGTTGTAGTGTCAAGAATCGTGGTTAAAGCCGACACCCAGAGAATCTTTCCGCGAAATTTACAGAGATGGGGGAGGAAGATGGCTTTTTCGACAAGAAATAAAGCGATTTGTGCGGTGGAGGTCTACTCGACTCGTACGAGATAAGACAGAACAGCAATTGCTGACCTTTAAGTTTATCTAGTTCAGGCCAAATCGATCACTGTGCTTGTAAGTTTGCTTGACAAGGATTCTTCATACGCGTCCACAACAATTACTTTCCAGCGATAATAATAAACAACAAAGTCAATCGTCTCTCTCTCTGCAAAATCTCACCTTTCTTTTAGAGGAGGAAGCTGAATCTATGATTATTCAACGTGAATCAGAAGATGGCAAATTGAATTGTATCTCCATGGCCGGCCATTTGAGCTTTGATTTTGAAAACCCTCTTAGAAGAAAACAAAATCCGCCGTCAGAGAATGGAAATGGCCAATTTTAAGTACTCTTAAAAAAACCCAGAACCGCACAACTAGATAAAAAATGGCTAAAACTCGTCCCGGCCCGGCAATGCCGACCCTGGTACAGAGAAGTCATGATCTTTCGCTCTAAATCGACACACTAACCCGCTGTTGGCAAACTGTCCGAGGAAGGTGAGCCACTAACTCCTTTTACCTTTCTCGAATACAAACAATATCATTATCGAAACTCTTGGATGGCTTCTTAGTTTCTAAACCATTCTTGTAATAGAAATACAATAAACAAGTGTATTTAGAAGAAAATTAGACAATTATGTTCAATCTTATTCCTTTGAATTATCTATTAAGTGCTCTGAAAATGTCTGTCCATGTAAAAATGATGATTTCTTGAAAGGGGCGTTTAATTGGAGTTTGTGCAGTTCGGAGATTCTAATCCACCAGCTTCTGAGCTTTTCATCAACCGGAGTTTCTTGCAAGAGTCGACAAACATTCTGGACATCAGAAGGGGATCAGCTAAAATGGGTATGAATTTTTCGATTATATTAAGAAAGAATTGACGAAATTCAATGGAGTAAAGCTTACTTCCATGGCACATCTCCGATCAGCATCCAGTCGCCATCTCTATCTTCATAAGTAGGTACATATTCGACTCCACTGGCAATCGCAGGGTCCATCTTTTTTCTCTGGTTTAGATAACTACCTGCAGGAAGATCGCCATGGATGTGAAAATGGAAGCTTAAAATTGACAAGAAATGGAGATGATTTTGGACAGGAAAGGTGAAAAACATACGAATTTCCAAACAGGAAAACATGTCCTCCAATGAGCTCAGTAGTTGGTGATAGCTTTTGAACATTTCTAAATCCACCTTTCTCAGATATGGGGCTCCATCTACGGCCACTTTCACTAGCTTGATTCTCTTCATCGCGTTCTTTCGCGACGCTCTCACTGGCGGCCAGCCCACGGCTTGCGTTCTAATACAGAAAACAAAGAAACCCAGATCAGAAAAGTTGAACGGAGATTCTAATTCGGACCGAGAAGTCGAATCTCCGGCGAAGGGTGGTTTTGAATCGATGGGATATCATTTACCTGGCCATTGGAGACTGAGTTTTGGTTGATGCATCAGTTTTAAACGCGCCGTCGTCTTCGTTGCTTGATCTTCCAAGATTCAGATCAACAGTCTCCAAAAACAAGCGTTTAACGCCTGATTTTACCAAAATCTCAGACTTCCCACGAGACTTTCCCGGCAACGCCAAGGTCAGCTCCGTTTCCTCTAAATTCAGCCTGACTTTGTCGGATCCCGACGACCGGCATACATTTTCCGGTGACATTTCCTCCGACGATAAGGCTGAACTACTGAAAATATCCAGACTATACCCTTAAACAATTTCTACACTTTAGCTACGCGGCTAATGGCGATATATATACAGTGTGCATAGAGACGCCGCGGTCGGCAAACTGGTTAGAGCAATCCGGCTTTAACACGTAATGTAAAATAAGAGAGATGAAAGTGCAGGATAATACCGGTGAGGAGCGGAGCACTGAAAATCCACCCTTCGCTGTCTTCTGGCGGGCCCACCGGCCCGGCTTAAGAGGGAAAAAGGGAGCAGAAGTGGGGAAACGTGGGTCCCACATGTTTTTCTCCGGTTCTTGAAGGCAAGTAAAGTCTCGAGTGTAGGGCCCACGAAAGACATATGACGTGTTCTGTCGAACAACCGACACGTTTCCAAGCCCACCGGTTCCCGACCGGAGTTCAGTTATGCTTACAGTTGCTGGTTTGATTATAAACAATTAAATCTCATAAATTATTATATTATTTATTGTTCAGCAGAAGACATTATAAAATTAATTAATTTAATTAGAGAGGAGTTTTGAGGCGTGGCAATCGTGATTAATATAAATAATTAAATAAAACAATAAACTGATTGAAGTGAGAGCGAAGCCATTAACGATTAATAGTTACGTGCAGGTTAAACACTTGTGTGTTCTATAGTGATTGTTAACGATAGTATTTAACGTTCAAACCAGTAATGAAATTGAGTAATGAAATACGAGTAACATCTCGTATTCTACCGCTATAAGTGTCTAGGCTAAAATCATGAGATAATAAGTCAATTCAACACTGATAATATCATATTACTCGATAAATATCAAAATTCATGACATTATAATGCGCATTACCTTTGCATGTCTTAATAAAAACTCGACTAGAAATCGATGAAAAATACGCGTTTTTGAGTTGTTGGGTTTCATTTAAATGAAAATGTCTATCGTCGAGAAAACGGAACAATTGCATTCGTTTTTCTCCCGAGGGAACTCGGATTGTTTCGTTATTCTCACCCGGTTGCATGATTCTAGAAATAGCCTATGAACGCAGAAAATTCATCTAGTGTATATCAACAAAACATTCGTTGTCTTCTCCAAACAACCCTAATGGCATTTTGTGACGTCATCATTCAAACTTTGTTTTTGTTGTTTAAACAGTGCATGCCTTCGAGGACAAATATGTAAAATCACGCGACAATGTCACGTTGATTAGGGTTTATGTCGGTGAAATATCTAAAACTAAATTCAGTCCAAACCCTAAAAGACGACTCAGTGAGGGGCGATGAACAGTGTGTAAAAAAAAAAGAATTTACTCGTCGAGTTAGCCGAATTTATGGACTGAAAAACTGCACGACCTCGGAAGGATTCTATGACTTGTTCTTAAATTTCACACCAGTTCTTCATCTGGAACTAATTCAGAGAGAAGAAATAGTTTAACTTACTGCCATGGAACGTCTCCGACGAGCATCCAGTTTTCGTCTTTGTTTTAATAAATGGGAACGTAATTACAGTTTTCTGCACCGTTTATGCAATTTCCTGTCGAAAAACAAGGATGGGTTTGATTAGTATCTTAATGTTCTTGTAAAATGACAATTTAAATGGTTATGAGCAGTAAAAATCTGAAAAAAGAATCAATTTTGTAGGAGTTACCGGCTGCAAATCGTTCGAAGAGCTCTCCATCGCCGAAGTAAGATCGGAGTATCCATTTGGAACCCTAAATCCAGTTTACGAAGGAAAAGTTCTCCGTCCATGCTGATTTTCACGTACTTCTTCGACCTAATTTCAGACCCATCTAGTTTTTCGTTCATCTTATTCTTCCTCCGACGAGAACATACCGGTGGCCAGCCGATCAGTTGATTCTTCGTTTTCATTTTTCGGTCACCGGCTTCAACCACATATCCATCTCCGGCTGGATCTGAATAAACTATTTTCTTCTGGTTTAAACTTACCCCACTTCCAGGAAGTCCTAACCGGAGCTCTGTAATATTAAAACCAAGATCCTCTTTTTCCATTTCCGGCAATCTTACCTCAGCCACTTCCCGGTAGTTGCTCAAATAAGAAGCAACGTTTTGGTCTCTCTGCTTCTCCATGCCGTTGAGAAAGGCCTGCACTACGGCTGTCGGAGATTGTTGATTCTGCTGAGATTCTTTGTCGGCCGTTTGATTAGATTGCTTTCACACACGCCTTGTGAATTGCTGATATGGTGTCAAATTCTAAATATTTGGTCACATAGAGTGAGGATTTAACTAAAAGCAATCCTTAAAAAAGGAGTATTTCTTGGCAAAGAGGTTCGTGCTTTCAATTAAGACGACATGCAGACCTCTCAAAATAAATCTACAAAAGAACAAAAAAAGCACGTGTCTGGTGTAAGGGCACGTGTCCGATTTGGATTAGACATCGTTGGGGCAGAGCCCCTAATGGAAAGGCACACGTGGTGGAACTGGTTGCCCCTTGTATGAAACTGCTGTTGGGTTGGGCCGACGTCAATTATCTTGCTTAAATGGGGAGGTGGAGGGGGGCCATTTTGTTCGAAATCTCACCCGTTCGATCTTCTTGATTCGATCCCAATCGTTGATCATTGGATGTAGTTGACTGACCCTACGATCACATGAATAGCCCGTGTGAGCTTGTTTGCTAGATGTTAAGACTAGTGTCCTGAATCAAATCTATTTTTTTTCTGGTGATGATGTTTTTCCTAGATATCTAGCATTTTACATCACTTGACAGTTATTATCAATGTGATTTTGATCAATTATCTTCTCTATTTTGCAGGTCTGTTGAATTTGCAAAACAAAATTTGCAGAAAACGATGATCTGGGTGAACTGCCTTGCTTCCATGTCTTTCACATTGGGTGCATCGATAGACGGTTGAAGATAAAGCACTTCAGCTCGCACGAGCTTAGTTCAGTTGGTTTCGAGATGATAGATTTAGAATCAAGAACCACGGTTCGAAACTTGCGTTGTCACAGTGTGAGAGTCGTTAACTCCAATGTGAGGTAACTCCTTGTGACAACATGTACGGGTCTCCCATCTCTAGGCTGTTGAGTCACCGTGATTTAACTCCCTCACAAACTGTCGGGCCGAAGTGTGAGAGCCCTAAAGGCGAAAGAATCACCTTTGGAATCAAGATTAATGCACTATGCCCTCTCTGTAAAAGCAACATTGGTCGGAGCAATAGCACTTATCAAAAGATTCCGGCCACCTCTGCAGAAATGGGCTGGTTGCCGATGAAGCAAGCGCTTTGTTGAGCTCAGTGTCAGCCATCGAGTATTTATTATTATAACACATTTGTCAACGGAATTCATGGCTTACATCAATTATTTGTATTTTTTTATGCACAAGTTGATAAGTATTTCACTGTATTACATTAGAAATAACTCAATAATTTATGACATAATACTGAGAAAGATCAAAATATGTCTGGTATGGGTTATGAAAATAATAGAAAGATGATGAGAGAGATCAAAACTCTTCCAGTTTTCAACCCTAAAAAGGAAGTGGATTGAGAGGCAATACCCATTTGCAGAAGGAATACAATCCATGATCTCAAGCAACAGCAGGACTAGACCAGTTGAATCCAGGTCAAAACCTCTTCACAGGAATCGCATCCTTCTACGTCAAAAAACCAATAAGCTGGTCTCCACACGATTGACAAGATCAATCAACATCTACCTCTGGAGCAAAAACATGAACTGGCAAAGCTGTTTCATTGTGAGATAGCCAGGTTCTTGATGGCGTTGAGAGTTCCGTTATATGCATGGAAATCCGCACTTCGATTGGCTTCAGCAGTCCCATTTTCGTTCTCCTTGCTTGTCTGGTAGTACACTGAATTTGGCATGGCAGAGCTAAGTCTGCCCTTGAAGTATGTTGAGAAAGGGAAGAACTCTGCACAACGATCTTTCCATCCTATGAAAAGGTGGCAAAAAAGTAAAATTGTCAAACTTCCCCTACTGATATTTCTTAGTTTGGTACTTCATTTAACCACCAGTGCACCATTATCAACTTCAGAATCAAGACTAGGATTCCTGATCTGACCAAGCATGTACGTTGAAATTTGAAGTGTCAATAGGGAAATCAAATCATTTAACTCAGATTCCTTCTCAGTAATAAAAAATAAATAAATAAAAAATCACCAATTTGCAGCAATGAGAAAAGTATACTTGAAATTGGCTAAATTTTCTTTCTTGAAGTGTTTTCTTTTCAACCGTCTTTGAATATTCTCTTTTTGTTACGGAGTTCTTTTTCTTTTCTATATATTCTTCATCCGGAATATAGCCCCACAGCTTTTTTAGAGTTTTTTTCTTAATAAAAAATGATCAAAGTTTCCATTTATTACCTCCTTCTTTGAGTTGAATATGGACTTAATGATTTCCATTCATATTAGGATCTGTAAGTATAAAGATTAAGAGAAGAATAACGAAAAAAACACTCCTTTTTCGTTACTCTTTGAAAGATTGATTTTTTGGATATAATAATGAATGCTCTCTCTAAAAACTATGTAAGAAATTGTTTGAGGAAACTCACGTAATGCAGCATCACCGTCGTCAAAAACATTTTCGAGTAGTCTATGGACGGCAATGCAGTCCTTGAGTCTCCATTCTCTCACCGGTCCAAGGGCACCATTCCTGGCAATAAAGAGAAATAAAATAGCTTTCATATTTGAATCACACTAGATTGAAAGCCAAATGGTTCTTAGATTTTTAAAAGAGAGATGAACCTTGGCACCAAATTGTTTGTTGTCTCTTCAATTAATTTGATAGCGTCAGATTTCTTGTGAGGCTTCAAAAGATATAAAAGCTCTGAACTTGCAGCTCTGTGCATCAAGGAGTCTGCGAAAAGTAAGGGAAGAAACATCATTGCAGCATCTGCTACAAAATTCTTTTACTTACGCTTGCAGAGATTGGCAATCACCTTTGTGTTTCTCAAGAAAAACTTCATTTGCCTCAATTAGGGATCTTTCATGCAATTGACTGCAAAAAAAAAAAAAAGAATTAATGGTATAGATCCATGGTCATAACATTCAATCTTTCATGTATGATCTTCATCATCAATACTTAACAATGTTCGACAAAATTTTTTTTCCCATGATTACAATATGCAATTATAAATACACAGCTTTACTCCTCTTTGGAATATAATCACAAACCTGAATGTTTGACGCTCTAATTCGATGACAGTCCAGATAAGTTTCTCGCTATCTGTCATTGGACCAGCCATGAAACTATCCATGGAGAAGAATTTAATCTAGAGTATATAAAGTTTATAATTAGCTTCACACAGACAAGAGTGTTCTACAATTATGTAACCCAGTTGTTTAATACTCATTCATAACAAATCTAACGAACCAAGCAGCGATGTGATACTGGATGGTCTGGGTCCAATCTTAATAGTTGCTTTACAGCCTGCAGAGTATTCAAATTATGAAAAAAGGTAAGCAACTTAAAATAATAATCATTATAGTTGTCATCAGCTCGCGGTCATAGTTTGTCAGTCTAGATTAGGTCTCCATAGCATTGTAGCAAAAAAATTAACGGTGTATATCGATCACAATCCATAATTCAAGATATAAGAATTCTGCAAGAGCAAACAAGAGAAACATGTTCAGAGATTTGGGCACATACGTGGAAGGCAAGCAGAACCTTCTGTTTTCTCATATTTACTTCAAAAGAAAGTTCGTGTGTCTCCAACGAATCTCCTGAGTTCTTTTGAAGTAACTTCAAGTACTTGGTGGCTTCTAACAGCGGTTCTTCAACCTATACAAATATTTCAGTAAAAAAAATGTACACTAAATCTGTCTTTGAATTTATACGGAAAAATTATTATAAACTATGGCAGAGTAACTTCAAGATAATGCCTTTCATATGAGTTAAACAACCTGCAGCAACTTTTCCCCAAGTGGATCTTGATCCACGGGTTTGACATTTCGTTTTCCAGACTTGATAGCAATTACATTTGTTTCTTCGTTTTTTACTTCTGCCTCCTAGAAAGAACAAGGAGTATCATTTAAATAACTAATAATGAAGAAAACCATCAAGCAGTAAACCAAATGTCAATACTTTCTTAGCTTTTGCTTCTGCCTTTCTATGTTTTTGCCTCATCTTCTTTTTCTGAGAAGGAGTCAACTTTGACATCTCATCGTCTACAGAATTTGACTTTGATGGAGAATCATTCAACTTTAAATAGCATCTGTGTCAAACTTAATCTCAGTAAAACTAAAAATTACGTATCTTACTACAGCAAGAGAATTACTTTCATGGATGCACCATGTAAGTTAAGGAAAAGGTGCCGTAAATCATCAAGAACGAATGCAGAATTTCTTCAAAATTTCAAACAAAAATAAGTATAATAGATTGAAGAAACAAACTTGCCTAATAGCCCCAGCTGCCGCTTTATGAAAATATACATGTGAATGTAATCGATCTTGGAACCTAAGCATTTCAACATATGCGCGTAAAGTCATCTTCCTCAAGCAATAAGCATGGAAATCAAATTGATCTTCAATAATATCAGCATAATGCTTCTCCACGGCTAAAAAGCTCTTCAGAGCACGACCAATGTCACCCTGGCGGAAGTAACTCTCCCCAGATGCAAGTTCATACCTTTCAAAGATGAACTACTCACATTTAAAAACTCAAAACATTCTCTACTTATGTTGTCGGCAATCAATGGAAACTAACCACATGCATTGCATGTCATGAAGATTATTATGTTGATCCCCATCTTTTGTAAATAGAACTGCTGTTTTTTCTGCCAACGTCGCCTGTTCAAAAATCAAAACCGAGTTGCGAAAAACAATGTTGATCAAAAACTGACAAACTACTGAAGAAAGGTAGCACAATAATGTGGCAAATTTTCCTATTGTGAACGGGATAAAAAGCAATTTCAAAACCTGATCTGCCTGTAGCATTCGCTTAACACATTCACTGTTTATATAGCGATCTGCAAAATCCATACACCTGGCTTCATTGGCCAATGCAGCAGAAGCTGTCAAATCACCAGCATGCTTCAATATGCGACTCTGCAGTGAAGTAGAAAAATCAAACAAACCAAAAGTAACATGCGTTTGAAAAGAATAAACAACCAACAAACAAAAACGAAAAAAAGCTTGTTGTTTTAAGAAAGAAAATAATATACCCTAGCAAAAAAGAGTTTTCTGAAAGAGAAGTAATACTAATCATACAAAGATCTTCCTTTTAGAAATCCATTTACATTAATATACAGTGTGGAATACTTTTATGGACTGCACTTTGTAAATGAACTTTTCATAACCCCTTCTCAATCATAATAACACTGTACAAGTTAGCCAATACATATCAAGCAATATCCATATACGAACAAATGCTACAATACAATATTTAAAAATTAAGATGAAAGAAGTAATGATACTAAATGAAAGTCCTAATAAAGGAAAATACTAGTAGGGAATGCATAAAAAAAGAATCTGCAAAGGGTCTGATGAAAAACTACCAGCAGGTTGCATTTAATTAATAATTGGAATACAAAACTCAAACTAACCTTGACGGAGTATAAATCAATGACAGTTGGGGTGTGTTTGATGGCCTCATCAATTTTCAAAAGCGCAATGTCATATTGACCCCTTCTATCATAATGCTGTATGTAAAAATCAAATCATAAAAAATTAAAAAACCATTAAAAGAAAAATGAACGCCAGAAAACATAAATAAGGCATTGGCACTAAACCTCAGCTAGTAAAAACAAAGTCCACATAAGAGTTGATGGAGGTTCTTTCTCGACCCTGCATTCAAGAACACAAACAAGTTGTATTCATGCATCATTCACCTATAAAAGGTTGAGTGGGTACAATCTTGGAGAACCAATTAAATGAACACTGAAAAGAAAGCCATTGGCATTCAACTTATTAGGACGTTTTGTAAGAGCATATTTTCTCAAATATTCCCTTGGTGAATCTGATTTTCGCTCCAGTCTCATGATGAGCATTGCTCAAATTAATGGCTGCTTTCAAGAATGTGACAAAAAAAAATACATTTAACTGAAAGATTTGATGAACCAACGATGATAAAAAAAACACGGACAAAAAGCCAAGA
Source organism: Begonia fuchsioides (assembly GCA_003255005.1). Taxonomy (NCBI): domain Eukaryota; kingdom Viridiplantae; phylum Streptophyta; class Magnoliopsida; order Cucurbitales; family Begoniaceae; genus Begonia; species Begonia fuchsioides. The sequence continues at coordinate 200,314 of QAOC01013194.1, forward strand.
AATTGACCTTGATAACTTTTAATGTAAGCTGAGAGAAATGATGTTAGGTGATAGTAGCCAAATGGTTGTGTTAATAACTTAAGTCGTGATTGTTTGTTCCTTACTTAGGAAGGTCTTATACACCCTTGTTTTTTCCAACATCATTACCAATATAATTTCTTATAGCAACATCAAAAGAGTGACGTGATTAAAATGTCTTCAGACAATTCTGTATAAATATCTTGCTTTGTTGGGATTGGTTTATGGCTAGATGTTCTTAATCGGGAAATGTTCTGCAATTTTTTGATGCTTTATCATTCCCTAATAAGTATTGCTTAAGAATAAAAATCTACTGATAAAAATATATAAACATTGTCCACAAAATATTATGGGACAACAATACGCTACTCAATACCCAAGTCATCCAATGATTTTGTGAAAGGGATGAAAACTGAAACATGCATTCAATTGTTTTTCAGTCATTTAGCTCATCTTGACTGCATAGAGCAGTAAACACTTCCTACATATAAGTGTCAAGAATATGTATTACCTCCCAGGATAATGTCCAGTTGTTCTGATTGAATGCTCCATTTCTAGGATCAATTGCTCAAGTATATCTGCCTGGATAACAGACATAAAACAATGATTCTAAAGATATATAGAAAATAGCTTCCATAAAAAAAAAAAGAGAATTCCCATGCTGCATGGCACATAGAAAATGAAGATGATAAGCAATCAACCTAACCTTTCCAGGTTGATCATACAAAGGGGAGAGATCAGAGAACAACGAAGGAACGCCCTGAAAAAATAAAAACAAAAGGTTATTTAACACAATTAAGCTCCAGGACCAAACAAACATCTATGAGCTTAGTTCATGGAAAAAAGCAATGACCTTTGTTAAGAGAGGCCTGATGTAGTTACTGGCAGCCTCACGAAAATTATCATCACGAAGAAAATCAAGAGGTATTCTCTGACAGACAAAAAAGGAAGATTCAATCGAAGTTAAAATTCAAGCTTCCTTAAAGAACATGTGCAAGAGTAATTCATATTTAATAGTTTATTAGATTCTTTATTAAAATCTTTTGTTTCCAATCAAAATCAATTTGAAAAAAATTAATGAAAAAATTTGCTTGCTACAGTTATAAAATACAAACCAATTCTGCTCTAATACCTTAGAAGCAGATGACCAACTGTGCTGCTGCCCAAGTGATTTGTACAGTGTATCTAACAGAGTAATCTCATCAAGAGAGTGCTGAGAGTAATCTTTTGACAACAGCCCAACACAATTCTGCAACCCTTCATAGTAGCTAAACAATTTGAAACATTTTGCAGTTAAAATCAAGTATTTCACATTCCAAATCCTTTTTTTTTGTTGAACTGGTAACGTCTACACATATATGGTGGATGTGATGAGCATGTTTATATGGTGGATGTGATGAGCATGAAACATGCTCATCTCAAGAGGATAGAAATAGAACAGTGAAATAAGAAAAATAACTCCACAGTCCGGCAATTAACCGTTTTGGCAAACACCAGGGGTTTGCCTGGGAAAGAGAAACTTTCTTAAGAGGTCTACCAATATCAATATAATATTCAAGTTGTCCAAGTACAAACATATTAACCACTATTTGAAGAGAAGAAACTCTAATAATAAAAAAACTAAACTAACCCTAGATAATATAACATATATTAATTAATAAACTCTAATTATATTTGCAACAGAATGGTACTGTTATTAGAGAAATTAGAGAGCAAAGCCCAGGTGTTCGTAAGTAGAATTACTCACGAGATTAAACCAGTATCTAAAATATGTTTCTAAATGATGATGAAATCAATTATCAACGCCCAAATAAACATAAATGCTAAAGAGCATGGTGAGTAAAGAAACACCGTAATTGCTTTTTTACATCAAATATTTATGGTGAATTTTTTTTCTCATCATAAAAAAGTCTATACAAGAATGAGCATTAATTCAATGAAAAGCGATGTGTGAATCAATTGTGCTGATCCCCCCTTTCTAATAAAAGAAATGTGAACATGAGAGGAAGAGTTGAACAAAATGCCTATATTGCAGGAAAAGAGAAACCAGAAGATATATATGTACTTGTAGTTGTCAGGATTTACAGAGAGTAATTCTCTGTATAACTTTTCGGCTTTCTCTAGCTGACCAAGCTTTCCAAGAAGTGAAGCCTCTATCTCTTTATAACCTAATTTATCAATCTACAATTCAAGAAGAAGGTGTTAAGAATCAATTCTCTAGTTGAAATTTATCTAAGATATATTGACAAATGTGACATACTCACAATTTTTGACCCTTTGCTATGCAGCTCTTTTAGCGCTCGCTCAGCAGATCCAGATTCCTCGAGTAAAGATATCTACAGCAGAAAAACCATTTGATTAAAATCAGATACCGTCACAACGAGGAATGATGTGCAGAAAGCAACAAATAATTTTTTTTAAAAACCTGTTAAGATGAAGAATAAGTGAAGGGAATATACTACTCATTCTTTAAATTTCAATGTACTCAGAATCTTGAATATAGAGGTAAATAAGTACCCAAAACAAGGTAAAAATATTGGAGAGGCAAGAACAGATATCCGACCGTCATAGTTTGAGTTATTATGTCTCGTTCTTTTTTCACGAAAACAGAAAGCACATAAACTGTATAACTTTTATGCATAAAAATTATTCCAGATTAGGAAATGCTAGAAGCAATATGGTAAGCCCCCTTTCCTGTAAACTAAAAATCCGAACCACACAGCACTAGAACAAGATAAACGAAAACAAAAAGCTCGAATTTTACTAAGAACCTGACAAAGAGCACATATGGGAGGCTCCCTCTCCCCCAAAAGGTTTCAACCATAATTTTCCCGATAACGCGACACGACTTTCTTTCCTTTCTTTTCAACAGGTTCTCTGGTCCACTGGACCGGTCATCCAAACAACATAAAAAGAGACACAAAACAGAACGAACTCAACCCTTAACCGTTAAACGCAAATAAAATACCAAAACTCTTATCCGGCGTCGTTTTGCCCCTTTGCTCATTCGCTCCTACACCCGAACAGCATGCTCGTATCAATACTCCCCTTTCTAAATCTACCTTGTCCTCAAGGTAAAAATCCAGAAACTGCTAGAGGATGGTCTCGACCGGTTTCCACGAATTGTCTGTTCTCGGTAGGCCCGCCCATTGAGTAAGAACTTCTATTCCTCGGCTGGATTTTTCGGTCTTCTGTCTGGTTCTCTTTTCGACAAATGTTTAAACCTCTGAGAAGCCTCAAATGGATTGTCCTCTGCATCTTCTGCACAATCGCTATTGCTGGATAATTTTACTTTACAACCAAGGGACCATATTAATCGCTTTATCGACTCGCTTCATTTGCTCGCTCTTTTTGCTAAGTTCATCGCTTTGCTGCTAAGTTGTCGCTCCTTTCGCAATTCCATATTCAACGACTTCATGAAGGACATCATTTCTTTAGCTTTTCTTTTTGCCATTTCCTTTTCCTTTTGAAGTTCAGAGAATTGATTATCCACTTTCCTACTTTTCATTTCAATTTCCCCAGATTGCACCTCAGAAGGACAAGAAAAACGAGGATGGAGATGAGGCCACAAAGTAGGAGCTAAGCCTGCTCTGAAGTGCGCAAGTCTGCCAAATATGCCCATAAGCACACACAAACTCCAAAAACTCCACATTGTTGTCTCTCCTTCTCACTATTGCAGAGGAAGTTCCCAAAGCGACAAGAAGGAAAAAAATCTAATAAATCCACCAAAAACGAGGGAAACTCAAATGCAAATGGATAGATTCGTAGGAGTTGCGATACACAATTAATCCACTGCAAAAATATTGGAGAATAATTGTTTGATGGGTGCGCCAGAGGAGGTGCAGGAGCTTGAGATGTGAATGATCTTGATGACTGATGCGGAAGAGAGAAAGAGAAACTCCTCGTAGATGATTGCCTAGATAGTTCAGAAGGCATGGTCCCACTTTCGAACATAGAAAGGAAACACATGCGACCTAAGCAAGGAGGGCCAATTGACAACCAATCCTTCTCGATCAACGCCTGAAGCCTTGTGAATGTGCGATAATATGGATCAAACAACAAACTAGCAAGTGATACCAGTTGAGTTGTTTTGTCTCATCCATCACTGCAATGAACAAGAACTGATGCATAATCCAATTCAACCCGAGCAGCAATCCATGTTGACCCCGCCAAGACAGTTTGGACATGTATTAACCAATTACTGTCTCCAAAAATTGATACAGAAGCAGACATACTACTCAAGTTCCGTCTACCCCAATTTCATCCCCATGTCTCTAGAAGGATGATATTACATCAGATGAAGTGACACCAGGAATATCTAAGTAGTCTCTAAGCCTTTCGAGACTCTCTCTCATTGCATGTACATTGTCAATCCCGAAGAATACCATCTGAATCTCAGATTGAGGAAAGTTTGAAGATGATTCAGACCCATCTCCCATCGCCCCATTCGCTAATGCATTATCTCTAGATTTTACATCGGTAATATACAACTTTTTACGTGGCTCCTCAGTACCAGCAAATTGAAAACAGAATGCAGCAACAAGCTTTTCATATGTATTACTCATATTCATCATGAAACCAACCAAGGGTTGTGGTGAATGGGCCAGAACAACTCCATTTTCGGGATGACACCATGAAACTATAGGTAACCTGCCTCTCGCCTGAAAGTTAGAAACGTCGATTAATCTCCATAATTCATTTGAATGCGTAATTGATCCATCTTCAATCATACTCAACGATGCACGGCGGAAACTTTTTCCAAGAAGTCGATAATTTTCATTGAGTAATCGAATTGTTCGTCGCTTCCTCATTGAAATGCCTTGACTCGGTGATTTGATTTCCAAGCACTTTGCATTTTCAATTTTACCTGGCTGTCAACACTCGTCACTGTCGGCTAGGAACTTGACTTCTTTGATGATTATGGAATCGACTCCCATTATTGGGGATCCAATGGCCTTGAGCCGTTCCCCAATTTTTGTGAGATATAGATTATGCTCTTTGGTATGGGTTAGAACCCTCTTTTCTGCCAGAGCAACCACCTCCCCCTTTTGTGGCATATCAACTTTAACCAAAACCCAATGTTCATTCATTTGTGTGGCCCAGTTAAACGGAGTGACCTTCCACGTCACACAATCTTGTCAATTACTCCTTTGAACCCTAATCTTCTTCTCCCTCTTTCTGGTTTGATGCTTTACCATAGCAGCAAGAACAACAACGGATCGTATACTCCAACGTCGAAAGCCTTGCGTGTTTTGACAAGACACACCCGTCGTCCTTCTATTTCTCTCATTCTCCTCATCTCTCTCAATTTTTATTCCCTGGTAAAAAATCCTTAACTTTGAAGATTCTGGTTTGGGTTGTTTCCTCCTCCCCAAGGATTCTCCTGGAATGGGTGACCTAATTTTCCACCTCCTTGTTATGGATTTCCTATCTTTTTTAGTGGTAGGTACTAAGCGGAACAACCGCAGCTCTCCCTTCTGTGGCCATCCCTCTTTCAGCCATTTTCGCCGCTTTCTCTGTCTTTGATTTATCAACGTCCCTCGCTGACTTTTCCAAAAAATTTTCTACCAAAGTTTCTAGTAGTGCGGGTGTGATTTGGTTGTGCCAAACATCCCTTGTCCCCTTTTTCATAGCGGGTAGCGATTGGTAATGAGAAAAACACTTTTCCCTCTTCTACCATAGGATTGATGATTTCCACCCCTTGTTGGTGACTTTCGCCCCTTGTTAGACTTCAGTTTCTTTCCTTTCGGCAGCTGTCCAATATTGTAAACTCTTCGTGTCGCCTCTTTCAAGCGTACCGACCTAATTCTTTTTGTTTCATGTTCAATTTTGTTTGGCAACCTCTCTTTCTCGGTGTCTTCTAATCGGAGAATACCTCGTTCCACTGATTCGCTCACTGAAGATTTCCCGAGTAGCAGCTCTTTCAGCCGCCTCACCTCCATTCGTAAACCTGATAAAACCCCTTCCAGTCTATCGAGCCTTTCATCGTCAGAAAGGATCGTCATATGCTCAGATACTAGATTGGTAAGCCCCCCTCCCTGTAAACAAGAAATCCGAACCACACAACAATAGAACAAGAGAAACGAAAACGAAAAGCTCGAATTTTACTAAGAACCCGACGACGAGCACATAAGGGAGGCTCCCTCTCCCCCAAAAGATTTCAACCTTAATTTTCTCGATAACCCGACACAACTTTCTTTCCTCTCTTTTCAACAGGTCATCCAAACAACATAAAAAGAGACACAAAACAGAACGAACTCAACCCTTAACCATTAAACGCAAATAAAATACCAAAACCCTTATCCGGCGTCGTTTTGCCCCTTTGCTCATTCGCTCCTACACCCGAACAGCATGCTCGTATCACAATATTTCTCGAAAACTATTTCCCAGAGTTCATACACAGTGAATATATCTAAAACCTAGAAAGATCAGATTTTCAGAGATGATGAATTCATAAGATCTTTTATCTAATCTAAAACATAAGACAAATCAAAAGGTTTCTCCTTAAACTTATAGTCAAGACAATAGAGCGGGAAAGCTTAGATCAGAAAGAAAAAGGGTCTTCAGGGAAAACGACAAGGTAATGCCACAAAAGAATAATCAAAGGAATATTTTTGTAATTATTCTGCTTTCAATGTCCTCGGTACCATACATGTAGAAGTTCAATTGTACATGGAACGAGGAAGGAATATTAGAAAGTAAACTACAGCCAAATGAGAATATTTTGTGAAATTCCTATCTAGTTTTATTTCCTGAAATCAAAAACTACATTCACACATAGATCTTATTTTAGAACAACTATTCTTTATTAGGATCAAATGATTATGGGAACATCCCTCTCTTGTAAGGGATTGTATCTTATACATAAAACAAGTATGCAACTTTACACTTGCCACTTGCCATGATTGAAACATTCCAAAGCAGCATTATAAACCATCGAATAATAAATAGTCAAATTAGACACAAAGACACTACGGAGGATCCCATATTCTAATAAATTTTAAAACGAGGTTAACAGATAGATGCTGAAACATTAAGACCCTGCTTATCCTACCCCTCCGAGTTTGATAAATGACTTGGCTCCTAATATCAACAACAAATAAAAATGTACTTTATTTGAACCATGTTAAAAGAATTGAGTTTCTGAAATTGTGAAGAAATAGATAGTACTAACTTCATTCTGATATTTGCAGAAAATTACAAGAGATACCATATATGTTTTCAAAATATAAAAGACAAATATCAAATACAGAACGACGAGCTATCAATGAATGTCATCAAGGTTTATACCTTATATAAAAGCATTTCTCCATGCTCAATGCGTTCATTATATGGAGGATAATCATCTTCGAGTGTTCCCTCATATGCTTCCAAAATTTCTACTGCTTTTGAAGGACTAGTAAACAGCAGAAAGAGAATAATCATTTCAATCAACTAATTACAAATAAAATGCCAACAGAAGAAAGAGAATAATCATTTCAATCAACTAATTACTATAAATAAAATGCCAACTTGTTGCAGCTTTTTATAACTAACTCTTTGGTTTATTGAGTGATTTTCAGAATGCGTCAAATTCTATTCCTCATTTCAAGTTTCTCATGCATATAACGAGATCAGTTTTTGAAATGTTCCTTATCAGCTAGGACTTTGTAAATCACCTCTAAAGGCTTATATAGAAACAACCACATAATAATGCATACTTGAAGTTTAAATGATGTGCAACTGCAAATCCAATCCAGTTCATACGATGATTTGGTTTTAAGCTCAGAAGCTGTTGTCTGGTCTCAACAAAACCTGCAGAATCTCGCATTTGCGCCTGAAACATTCAAATTCAAGAGAACCATCATTAGTAGGGGGCAAGAGCTACATGCAGACTGATTTTTTGGTGGTAAAACTGTATGCTGTCAAAATGATATGTAGTAGTGAGCCAAAAATTGCTCATCAAAAAATAAAAGAAAAACTACGCAAGACCCAAACACATCTTTCCCCACAAAAAGATTAATTGCTCAAGAGAGGGGAAAGATCTAAACCCCCGAACAAACATAAGTAAGCTCCAATCATTTTGAATTTTTATTCGTTATCAATTTTATAAGCTTGGTTGTTTTTTCTTTTGTTGGGTACAAAATTGTTTGCTTGTATTTTTTTTACAAAATTCTTCACTTTTCTTTCCATATAATTATAAATATGATAACTATCAGGTGAAATTCACTTATTCTAGAAGAAAATGAACAGGAAAAGAAAAGATGTATATAATAAGAGAGAAGGAGAATAATTTTAAGAAAATTTAGTCATTATTGTAACGTGATGGAAAATAGGTTTAGAACGAAAGGGTGTCATTTAACTGTATTTAAAATTATCTAGATGATAATGGATTTATAATGAAGAGTTATCATTTTAATTACACATTTTAAGCTTATCTAGATGATTAATTATTTAATCAAGAGATTGTAGCATGAAAGGAACATTCATGCATTAGGAATTTTGGAGGCCAACTAGCCAATTTCTTCAATGTTTGTTCTATATTTTTGTCAGTTCTATATCCTATTAGGTATTTATCAAACTACCTATTAACACTTTGGTTTGTAAGCTGCCTATCACTAAAAAAATAAGAAAAATGCTGAAGCAGAAATTTTCTGTCAGTTTTATAGATAATCCACAACCTAAGATTATACAAGATCAATTCATTTAAGAATTAGAAAAAATTCTGAGGTTGGAGCAGTGAGAAAATATCCCCAAAAAAATGGAAAAAATTACCACATTATACAGTACAGAAACCCATATAACCATATGATTATACAAGATCAATTCACTTAATAATTAAAAAAAAATCCGAGGTTGGAGCAGTGAGAAAATATCACCAAACAAAGTAAAAAATAACCACATTATAGAGTATATAAACCCGTATAACCACATGGTACGAACCTGCAGAAGTGACAAGTCGCGAAGTATCTCAATATTATCAGGATCAATTCTAAGAGCATTTCTGTAACACTTAATGGCTTCTCTGTACTCTCTATCTGACCGATACAGTAGACCATAGACATGCCAGCAAACATGACTTTTTAGGTCATTCTGCATAAAAACGTAAATTTAGACATGATGCACAGGAATAAAGAAACTTGCTGAAAAATGAAAAAGTAAATTGCTACTAAGAATTGAAGAAAGAAATTAAACAGCCCAACCTTTAGTCCAGACCGAACAAGTTCATATGCTTCGGATTTACGGTCCATGCAATTCAAAGTTAAGCCCTTCATGGATAATGTTTCTAAAATTGCCGAAACAATGAAAGCATATAAGCAAACTAAAAAACTAAAATCAAAATAGTTCTTCAGAGAGGAAGAAAGAAAGATCTTTTTACTATCGATCAAATGAAAAAAACGAAGAATCAGCAGCGTGATGCGCTATTTGGAAGAAATTTAGACTGCTTTAGGATAAAAAAATGTCAGTATTCAGCCAATTCTGCAAGAGAGAGTTTGATAGACCTTATATTAGATTCAAGAAAACAGTTGATGATCAGCTAATTACCATGCAGGTTAGGCAGAGAATTCCAGAAGATATAGGGGTGAAGGAAGGCTAATTAAGGATTGTTGGCATGGGTTGTTTGTGATTCTGAGTCCTATTTTGATTGTGGGTTGAGCATGAGGATCTCATCATTATACATTTTGAAATTTCGGGAACACATAAAGGAGAGCTTGCAGACATCTCCATAAGTCTGTTCCATTCTATAAATTCCTAAATTGATTACCCTTTTATAAATATACTATACCTTTATAGAAACAGTTCTAGCAAAGTTCATAATGAAAGAGCAAAGACCACATGCTATGGAACACGAATTATTATTTTTTTTAAAGATAAATGAAGAATAATTACCTCCATGATCTGGAAACCTTTTTAATATTGCATCAGCTGCTTTAATCCCCTTCTTGTATTGTTTACTTTCGTATGATTTCTGCAAACACAAAAAGCAAGTATATGACATTTGCCCACCAGCGTCTAATGACTTACTAAAGTTTACAACTTCGACGACAATTTGATAATATGATCGACTACCACAATTAGGTAACCCAATCTAAGGCAAGTCCTAGTTCTTTTGATTCCACAACAAACAGATAGACACACACGGCCAACAAAGTCAACCAGAGAACTGGGTTTTAGGTCGTGAAATAGAAACAACATAGTCGGGAAAAAGTAAAGCTACTTCAATCCAGCTGATAATGCCAGCGATCGCATTCAAATTGATCGAGAATGGATTACGGAGCTTACGACTATGAGCTTGAATAGGTTGGCTTCCTTGGGAGGAAGCGAGGCACCCATGGTGGAAGAAGACGGACAGCAACCCAAATGGACGTTGGGGTTCCTCTTGAGTGTTTGGAGCTCGGAGACTATGGGCAGCCCAAAATGGAGGATTTATCTGGTACAACCCTACTGTGTTACTCAGGGTCGAAGGAGAACGTAACTAGACAAACATCATTTTCTTAATATGAAAAATTAAGTCCTCTCTCTTTCTTTCAAATTAGCCCTTACATTATATGGGAACTAGCCATCGAATCGGTTCGAACTGAACTGGTTCGGTTACATTTTCATTAAAAAACAAACCAAACCGAAAGGAACATCGGTTTCGATACGTTTTTAGTTTTCTCGATTTTGGTTTGGTCCATTCGTATCCAAGACCCTTTTGGGGTAACATACATTAACAAATATTCTATTAATTAATTTAAATTGTTTATAATTTTTACAATGTTTGATGCAAATAAGAATAGAGGATAAACATGAAGGCCATTTCAAATTTAATTAAAAAATCTTGAATGGCAATGCTAGTTTAATCATTAGATAAATACGAAGCTCATCTTTTTATTATTAAAGATTCTCGTGACTTGGTTGCTTCTATCACGAATGTAGTCTTCCGACACTTATGCCTTGTCGGGTAAAATTCAGAAGTCAGACCGCTGGCGATCATGGAAAGAACCGTTATGACACGTCTGCACATGCATAGTTCAGTTGGCTCAGAAATAGTAGATTGGATACGAGAACCTAGGTTCGACGTCTACGTTGTCCTAGTGTGAGAGTTGTTACCCTCAATGTTAGGATAGCTCCTTGGGATATCATGTAAAGACCTTCTATCTCTGGGCCGCTGAGTCGCCGTGATTTAACATCCTCACAAACTGTCAGGCAGGAGTGTGAGAGCCCTGAGAACAATGAATTTCGTCTTTTGGGTATAAGAACCGTTAATGACACTACAATTGCGACAAATGGAATAATTCTTCCTTTTCATTCTATTTTTTTAACGAGAATTACAATTTAATTTGATTAATTAATCAATATATTATCCTTAACTTTAAGAACTAAAAGCAAATAAAACCCCAATGTTTCAGTTATTAGTCACGTAAGGCCCTGAATTCCAAAAACAATGAGGACCCTCTCGGAAGGCCGGAACACAGTCCCACCAATGTGACAAAGTTGGATTCTTCTCCCTAGCTCATTCCGGTATTTCCGGAGCTCAAAAATATGTAATCTCAACTCGACTCGATCCACAATAGACAGTGACAACAAGTTCGATTCAAATTAAACTACAACAAGGTGCATGCTATTCTATAACTCTACTACGCAATATTTCATGACAAGCAAGTTACTCACTTACCCGGCGAAGACAAAAGTGCAAGAACCAGCGACCATTTCATAATTTTTAATCGTTTGAAGCTTTAGGAGAGTTTTCAGGAGTCTTCATAGATGCAGAAGCCTGGTCTTTGCCTTTATGTGCCGTGACTAGAGCTCGGAATCGCTCTACAATGGACACATCTTCGAACTTCAAGGCGAATGTCGAAAGTCCATCTTTACCTTCACTAGTACTGTTCATGCAGGCAAAGGTGATCCCTTTCTTATCCATATTTGTGAGTTTCATGTCAGGGTATAGGCTTGCATTTAATATTAGTCGATAATTTCCCCTAGCTCTCATTAGAAGTCGAGCTTTTTCTATCCCAGTTGAAGAAACGTTTACCTTGAGTTCTCCCTTACCGCGTTCTTTCCAGCCTCCGTTGATAAATTCAAACAATACAGAATCGGCAGTGAAAATAACTCTTTCGTTTTCTTCACCAGTCTCCAACGGAACCTCTCGCATTGATGGGAAGCCCTCATTCTTAGAGACAATTGAAGAACTAGTAGTACCAAAATGTGAAGAGTTTCCATTATTGGAGAAACAGAAACCGGAATTCGTACCAGTCGAGCCCACAGACCCAAAAGAAAACATCGAAGTTGAAAAGCCTGTTCCAGCTAGACCTGTGAAGGCATTTTGGCTATTTGATAGCTGCTGGAATGAGCTCAAATGGGTACCATCCTTATTCAGTTCTTCATTATCACTTTTCACCTCTTTATTTGTTTCATTCCCCAATTCATCTCCTCCCGTAGGTTTTATATTTTCTGTCTCATCTCCTCCAGCAGATGTTTTATTTTCTGTCTCATCTCCACCACCAGCTGAAGAAGTACCTGTCTCAGACGTACTTTCCACTCTATTCACCTCTTTCACAAGCTCTGTATTCGCATCTATTTTGGTTCCCCCCTCATCGATCGCCTGCTTTTCATCATCACCTTTAACCTCTTCAGCATCAATGGACTTGGCCTCTTTTCCATCATCACCTAAAACTGCAATTTCACTCACAGCTTGTTCATCAGTCTTGACTTCAGTAATGTTTCCAGCAGATTCAGTTGGAGGAACTAATCGTATTCCAGCAAAGGGATTGGAAGAAGGAACTGAAGTCGTCTGATTTCGACGTACTTTGACCATTCTTCTGGTTGCCAAAACGTCATCACTGGCCCTCTTAAATGTTCCAGACTCTTGTTCAGGAGTATCTTCCTCATCAAGACCAGGATTGTCTCGAGACAGCTCGCGTCCAGCTGCTCTCTTCTTTGAAGGTTGAAGAGCATTCTCTGCATCCCCCATCGTAGAACTGAATGATTGAATCAAATTTATAAAAAAAAAACTTTAGCTGGTCATTTGATAAGGAAATATTTGCAAATTAACCTAGGCAGTGACTTCAGATAATGTGACTATAACTAACCCCATTGCTTATGGTAGAAACAGTAAAAAACATATATAACCATCGAGTCATTAAACTTGAAATGTTTAAAACATAATTAGCTATACGTTCAAAGTCAACACGATCCAAACCTGTCTGTTTAAATGAAGATAAAACTCAATCACAGAAGAAAAGGAATTGTCAAAAAATCATGAAAATTATACTTCTCTCAAATCTCCAACCTAAGTTTGAGAAAATATGCAAAACAAAGGGCATTCGACATTCAACACAATTCAATTAAGTTTCTCAAAGTATAGCGAAACTATAAAATGATACAAGTGACAAGATTTTAGCAGAGGACATTAAGAAAGAATATACAAGTAATCTCCACAACAAAAGCAACTAGAACAACATAGCATAGATTTCAATCACGATAATTGGCAACGCAAAAAACCCACCAAAATAAAAAACCAGAAAATACAGGTTTGTTCGGGATGTATTCCACCATTAAGACAACAATAAATTTCATAAATCACTTATCTCTCCGCGCATAACTGAACAAGCGAATAGGAGACACAGAAATTGAAAAAGAAACCCCACATTCTCACAACAAAATCAAACACTACAACTATCCGAATCGCACAACCAAAACAGCAGAGACAATCAGGAAACGGAAGAACCACAAAGGAAAAAAGCAAGAATTTCACCACAACAGATTAGAAGAGCAAAAGATAAGAAATGATTCAATTATGACCTACCAAAGAATCAGAGCAGGATCGAGGGAAAGTTTGGGGAAGAACGGATTCAAATAGAAAATGATAAAAGAGGGGTGTTATAGAAGGTGAGTAATTTCTTCGGATCAAAGCTCTATCTAGAGCAAACGCTGAACAGAATGGCGAGGTTTAAGAGACGAGGGCTTGGTTTGGGCTTGGATTCTTCTAGAAGAACAGCGTAGCATCGTATTTCTGATAACCTCACCTTCGATGCCATAGAATTCTCATACTACCATACTCGGAGATGAGAATTTGAAATGGCTTACGTTAATGGGCCTAAGAGTGTAGTTCAGCCCATTTAGACAACGAGCAACAAGTCACGCAGTAATTTTAATATAAAACTTTTTTTTTATTTTAAGTATAAAACATTGATTAATAGCTGAAATTAATCAATGTATTTAATGACATCTATTCTATCTACGGGTGTGCAAGAGCCGATCTAACTTATTTTTATATCAAAATAGAATTAGAACAAGAACTCACAGTTCTGAAATTTTGGAACAGCAACTAACAGTTTGATTTCGTTTTGATTTTATTTTATATTTTAAAAAAATAAAATATATTAATAAAAAAATTCTTTTTTATATTTATGTCCAAAAGACTAAACTTAGTTGCTTGAAAAAAAAGGTCAATTTCAAGACTAAACTTGTATCTAAAAAAGGCGAAATTCCTACGCTCTGGCCCGACAGTTTGTGAGGAGGTTAAATCACAGTGACTCATCGGCCCAGAGATAGGAGGTATTTACCTGATATCTTAAGGAGCTACCACAACATTGGGGGTAACAACTCTTACACTGTGATAGTGCAGTCGTCGAACCTAAGCTCTTGTACCTAATTTATCATTTCAAGACTAAACTTAGTTCCTTTTCTCGAGCTCTAACAATCTACACATGGATGATTTGTTATGATTTCACTATTAGACGGAACGATGCATTGAAAACCTTATTGTTCCCTAGCTAGATGATAAACACCTCGAATAATTAGATTTTGGGCACCAAATTGCTAAGATTTGATGGCTCAAATCATTGTAATTAATCATCTTTTCTACGGTCAACGTTTCCTTCTTATTAAACACACCATCCACACCTATCTATTTTTTTACCAATCGAGATTACACTTCCCTTTTATTTTTAAGTTTTACCTTTAAAGGGGAAATTGACATTTATTATTTATTTATTAATTAATATATTAATTACACCAGATAATGATCGAAATACGAACCATCTTAGTACATATACTAGTGCGTGTATTTAAACATGTAATGAATGGACACGAAAATAAAAACTAATGCATGCATTTTATATCTCATGACAAGCGCGGACTAATTAATGAAATTAATGTCAATTTTATTTGTAATTATCCTAATTATTTCACTAATTATTCATACACATGTTAGCCAATTAAATCTAGGTGGAATTAGATTTTCTAATTATTTGAGAATAATATCTTGATAAATAACTTCCATATCTCAACCATAAATTAATTACCAAATCTAAATCATGAAAATGAGACAAATAAAAACAAAAACCCTTAGAATAAAGGAGCATGATATATTTAAAATATTAAAATTTTAAATTTTAAAAAGATAAATTAAGGATACTAATCCAGGTTTAATGAAAATTATAATTATTAAAAAAGCCTGGGACGCAAGATCAGAGAGAACAAGAAAACCACCACTCAGAGCATAACCACCTTTTCGGTTTCTTCTCCATTCTCTATAAATTTCAAAACCCTCCATTTTCTTATCCAAGAATTCGGAACAGAGAGCGCCGTTTGTGTTCGCAGTTTCAGTGGAAATGAGTGTTGATTCTAGGAGAGTGGAGGACGTTTCCGGCCGGGAAACGGCGGTGGTGATAGACTTGGCCGGTGTTCCGGCGATGGAGATCCACCGAGTTTGTTTGCCGGAGAAACGGAGTAGTTTTCAGAAACTGAAGCTTAAGCTTTGGGAGGTTTTCTTCCCCGATGACCCACTTCACAGATTCAAAGATCAGCCATGGCCGACGAGATTAAATCTGGGTCTTCAGTTCTTTTTTCCGATTTTTCAGTGGGGCCCTTCGTACAACCTCGGATTTTTGAAGGCTGACGTTGTTTCTGGTCTCACCATCGCTAGTTTGGCCATTCCTCAGGTTCTCTCTCTCTCTCTATCTCCTTTTTCTCTCTCTAACTCATCAATGGCGGGAGAAGAGAAATAAGTGTAAAGCAGTTTTCAGAAACTCCTTATCTGGAGATCTGATGATTGGGTTTCGATTTCTGTAGGGGATCAGTTACGCAAAGCTTGCAAACTTGCCTCCGATCATCGGTTTATGTTCGTAGAACAATGGCTAAACTCTTAAATGGCTGGTTTTTTTTCTTCAAAAACTGATTTTCTTAATGTATCTCCAGATTCAAGCTTTGTTCCTCCATTGATATATGCGTTTCTCGGGAGTTCAAGACATCTCGCAGTTGGTCCAGTTTCGATTGCTTCTCTCGTTATGGGTTCGATGCTCAGCGAAAAAGTTTCTTTCATTGAAGACCCGTCTCTGTATCTTAAACTGGCCTTCACTACCACCTTCTTCGCTGGCCTCTTTCAGACCTCTCTGGGTTTTCTCAGGTATTCAAGAAGAAGAACCCTCTCTCTCTCTGTCTCTCTCTCTCCAATGGGTTTCTAACTCTCTCTCTCTCTCTCTCCTGCAATGGATAGGCTGGGTTTCATAATAGATTTTCTATCAAAGGCAACTTTGGTCGGATTCATGGCCGGAGCAGCCGTCATTGTCGCCCTCCAACAGCTCAAAGGGCTGCTGGGGATTGCTCATTTCACGACCAAAATGCAATTCATTCCGGTCATGTCCTCAGTTTTCAACAACAGACAAGAAGTACGATGATTCTCTCTCTCTCTCTATCTCTCTATCTCTCTATCTCTCTATCTCTCTCTAAATTGACAGTTTTTGTTCAGTGGTCGTGGCAAACAATGGTGTTAGGCTTCAGCTTCCTAATCTTCCTTCTCATAACCAGACATATAGTAAGTGAATTATCTGATATTGCTTGTAAGATCTATATACGCCATTGATTTTTCTATGATCTAAATTCTACGGTTCTGATCCACTGACAGAGCTTGAAGAAGCCGAAACTTTTCTGGGTCTCGTCGGCAGCTCCTTTGACATCAGTCATCTTGTCCACCCTCATCGTCTTTCTCCTCCGATCAAAGGCCGACAGAATCTCAATTGTAATAACTTCGAAAACTCTCGTATTTCATAACATGGGTGCGGTCGGATTTCGTTTCTGATGACTTTCTCCGATCATCTTCTTCGCCAGATCGGAGATTTGCCGAAAGGGTTGAATCCGCCATCTTTGAACATGCTGTTCTTCACTGGTTCCCATCTTGGATTAGCCATTAAAACTGGGATCATCACTGGAATTCTATCCCTCACTGTAAGTTTTTTTTATTAAAAATCTGCTTCAGTTCTTGAATTATGCAGATAATTAAGCCGTTTCAATCTCTTTTTTTGTGGAAATCCAGGAAGGAATTGCTGTTGGAAGAACATTTGCTTCAATGAAAAACTACCAGGTTGATGGAAACAAAGAGATGTCAGCAATTGGACTGATGAACATGGCTGGATCTTGCACTTCATGCTATATAACCACAGGCATGTCATGTTTTAATCCTATTTCTGTTTAATCGAGAATGATAGTAGAAAAAAAATAGTAAAAATCGCTTTAAATCGTACCTTGGGATCGAATTTTATCTTCTCGATGCTTCGAAAATTATAGAATGTCTTCCCTTTTCGCTTCTCTCTCAGGATCATTCTCTAGATCGGCCATAAACTACAATGCCGGAGCACAAACAGCCGTATCCAATGTGGTGATGTCGATGGCCGTGCTAGTGACTCTTCTTCTGCTGATGCCTCTCTTTCATTACACTCCGAATTTGATTCTAGCCGCCATTATAATTACGGCTGTGATTGGCCTGATTGATTACCAAGCTGCGTTTAAGCTGTGGAAAGTCGATAAACTCGACTTCTTGGCCTGCATTTGTTCATTCTTCGGAGTTCTTTTCATATCTGTCCCAATCGGACTTGGAATTGCAGTACGCTTCTTCTAAGCTCTCCACATTCTGATTCCTGCTTCATGATTATATGATCAAATAAATCACTCATTTGGAGTTGTTCAGGTCGGAGTTTCGATGTTCAAAATCGTCCTCCATGTTACAAGGCCAAACACAATGGCCTTGGGGAACATTCCAGGGACTCAAATCTACCATGGCCTGAACCATTACAGAGAAGCTTTGAGAGTTCCTACATTTCTCATTCTTGCAGTCGAGGCTCCAATGTACTTTGCGAATTCGACCTACCTTCAAGAAAGGTAGGTTCAAAATCTGCACATTTTGAGATCTCGAGGCCTCCGAAAGAACGAACAATTGCAGAGAATAACATTTTAGCGGTGCCCCTCTGCAGGATTCTAAGATGGGTTAGAGAGGAAGAAGACCGGATAAATGCAAACAATGAAGACTCACTAAAATATTTAATCTTAGACCTCACTGGTAAGTTACATTGATCAATATAATAATAATGACAAATTGTAACATCATTGGTCTAACTAGACTATCATATTATTTGTCTCAGCTGTGACGGGCATTGATTCGAGCGGCATCGATGCATTATGTGAGCTAAAGAAGATGTTGGACCTAAGATCAATACAGGTATGATTTGAACTAAAAATGAGACAAAAACAGGGCATGTTTTTGCTAATCTCTGGTTCTTTGTTTTTTCATGCAGATTGTTCTAGCTAATCCAATTGGAAATGTAATCGAAAGGCTAGATCAAGCAGATGCATTGGAATCATTTGGGATGCAAGGTCTTTACCTGACAGTTGGAGAAGCCGTTTCCGACCTCGCTTCTTTGCGGAAGCCAAGTCTGTGAAACCATAACAAGCATAGTTGAAACAGAGATTAGAGAAAGGCGACAGATGATGAAATTATTGCCCGAATGGCAGGTTAAGGAGAAGAAAAGTTCCAATTTCTCCTAATTTTGACAAATCTGAGGCATTGAAGTAGTTTTCCCTGTACTTCTTCATCATCATTCCTTACTTTCCTTTTTGAATGATCCCATCAAGGTCTGCACTGTACTGTTTGCTTCAAAAACAGAAATGCATTTCAGAGGATTATACCAATCAAATTTACATCATCTCCAAAAATTCTACACTAGATTTCGTTGGCTGTACTGTATGAATTTGTTCAATGTCACTTTTGCTAAGGAATTGGCCTATTGCTTTGATTATACAACCAAAAAGGCGGATTAAAAAGCCATTTGGAAAACCAGGACATAACAAATTTAGCTCCATTTTTATATTTATAGTGAAAGGGACAAACGTTTATCAATAACCTATATAGTATTTAGAGTATCAGATGAAAAGAAGTTTTCATACCAAATGAGTTTGAATTTGCCTTCAATATCTTAACATCCAAACATCTCAACCACAATCACCTCTTTGACTAAATATAAATTTCAAACGCACACGTTTTCAATTGGATCAGGGAATCAAGTCTCACGCCTGCAAAAAAAGGTTCAAATTATCTCATCAAGTCCGAAGTGAAAAGGAAAACCTCCTAAATTCCGGGAGATATAGACAATAAAATGAAAACACCAGCAAACACACAGCTACAAGAAAATTAAGGAATGGGTGGTAGAAGATCGAACACTCAAAATGGTTCCAATAACCAGATTAGAATCAACTAAGACGCGACCAATAGATTAAAATCAAACAACATATCATACCAACCAAGAAATCGAGACGAGAGAGGATCACTGGCATCAGATGGATTCTTCAGGTTACAAGCAACCTTCTTTTTTTCTCGGTGCATTTCTGCTTCGAAATGTTCGTTAATTGAAGCGCACAATTCTGGCGAACGACATGTCTTGCTAAATCCCAGAAACAATACAAAAACTACGCGTAGTTTTAACCAGGACTGTGGGCTCCATGACTCAACCTCGACCGGTCCATTTCGGTTCTTAGTTTATTTTGATTTACATATTTGAAACACGGTCCGCTTCAATTTTCACAATTTTTTATTGGGAAAAGTTTTATTTATTATAATCTTGCACTAATTACTTATTTTAATTAAACATTACTAATATAATTAAAACAAGTCATTAATATAATAAATTAATAACAATTTACATTTATCAAATAAAAGTAATATAACGATATTTTTAAATTAATGAATAATGATATGTTTACTCTGTCATTCTATTTTTTAAATAATAAAATTTGATTTAAGGTAATTAAAATAATAAATTATAAATAATTATTTACTAAATTTATAAAATCAATAATTATTTAATACCTCAAAGAATCGTATCTCAAACAATCATGGGTCAAAATCAAAAAATAAGTAGCTTGCTTGTATCAAAAAAGGCGAAATCTCTCGCCCCCAAGGCCCTCATCTCCCGGCCCGACAGAGGATTGTGAGAGAATTAAATCACGGTGACTCAGCGACCCAGAGATGAGAGGCCATGACCTGGCACCGCAAGGAACGACCCTAAACAATTGTGAGGATTTAAGCTCCCAAACTGCGGTGGAGCAGGTTCGAACTGTGTCGCTTGTACCAAATCTACTATTTCTTAACCAACTGAGCTAAGTCCTTGCGGGCAAGTAGCTTGCTATTCTCACAAGAAGGCCACAATACTTCAATGAATTTACTGCCAAGAATATCTAAATATGAACACACTATGAACAATTCAATCCACATAAACATATTTGTATCAATTTTTGAATGATATATGAAAAAATAACAAGCAATGCTCGAGTATCGAAATTACTAGTATCAGCTCAAATAACACTGGATAATATATGGCAAATAATACTAGCATACGACAAGTCTTTTTGTTTTGTAATTCTCATGTTTTTTTGTTGGATCGAGTAACATGAAACTAGAAGCTAACCGATTAGGACTCAGCCTTTCTCCTCCGGTAAGTTCTCTTCGCCGGAGAGACATTACCTTCAGCTTCGCCGGTTTGCAATTGCTTATTGTTTATTGGAACTTGTGACGAGTTCATGTGACTCCTCAAACGCAATATTTCACCCTTAGCTGATGCCAAATCGTCATCGAGTTTCTTCGATCTGATTTCTAAACTTTCCCTTTCTTTTCCCAGTCTGATAACCAAGTTATGAGCATCTTCTATGTTTTCTTGTGCCTCTTTTGATGCTTGTTTTTGGTCTGTGAGAGATTGGTAAAGCACTTCTTTCTCCACTTCAAGATTCGATATCAGAACATTAGCCTGGTCCAGCTCTCTAGAAAGTGTCAACGCATTTCGATTCATCTCATCGAGAGATCTAGTAGCTTCTTCAAGGTCCGACTCGAGAAATCTTCGAGATTCTTTGTCGTTGGTGATTTGCTTCTCCACGGCTTCTAGTTCTCTTTTCAGAGTAGAGACAGTGTGTTTTTCATTTTCTAATTCATGGGCAGTAATTTCTGCCTTTTTATAGACATCAACCATTTCCTTCTGTAAGTTAAGATAGTTTTCAGCAGAAGCTTTCAGCTCATGAGAGACAATTTGCAAATCACCTTTAGTCTGCATAAGATGCTCTTTTGCTGCTATAAGCTCACCGGCCAATACTTCGGTGCCACGTGTCGCCTCTTCCTGGCTTCTCTGTAGCGTTTCCTTTACTTTATCAGATTCTTCCTGAGTTCTTGAAACTATGGCCTCAAGCTCCGAGCACTTGCCTTTTGACTGCTCTAATTGTTGAACCAAATCGAAAGCCTCGGTTTTAGACTTACCAAGAGTTTCTTGAGTTGTTTCAAGCTCATACTTCAACGTTTGTACATTGCTTAACTCTTCTGTAAGCTTCTTAAGCAAGTCTTCCTTTTCTTGGTTCAACTTAAATACAACAGCTCGTTTTTCGTCAACTTCATCAAGAGAAATCTTAAGCTGTTCTTGTATTGTTTGAATTTCACTTTCTCTCTCTCTTAAAAGGTCAGAATGTAAAGCTTCCTGCTTTTCATAAGATGACTTCAGATTCTCGCTCTCTTCCTGAAGTTCCTTGATTTCTTTCTTTAAATCATCTTGCTCAGATACCAAAGAACTAACCTTGGCATTTAATTCATCCACCGCCACAGATTTCCTCTCTAGTTCTTCATTGTTTTTTGTGAGTTCCGCTTTCAATCTTCGGATATCTAAAAATGCCATAGCTAGTTCATCCTTTGCTTGCTTGTATGAAGAATTTAAGTTCTTTAATTCTAACTCTTTAACAGAGAGGGAAGAGCTAAGGTTTTGAGCACTCGCTTCTTTATCCTTGAGCTCTGAACCAAGCAAGCTTATCCGTTCTTGAAGAATGTTGATAGATTCAAAGTTGTCTCTCAATTTTCCTTCTAGAGCCTTTTTATCTTCTCCTATTTGTGAAACATCAGTTTGAAGGCTAACCATCTGAGATTTGAGGTCCTCAATCAATGTTTTCTCATTCTTCAGCTCCTTTGCCAAACCTGAAATAGTGTTGTTTGCAGAACTTAGTTGGTCCATCAAAGTCTGTTGTTCCTCTTTAGCCTTTCTTATTTGCTTAGTTCTTTCTTCCTGTTCCTTTTGTAACCTCGAATCAAAACTTTTCTCCATTGAAATCATGGCAGTTTCCTTGTCTTTTAGTATGTCTTTCATCTGTCAAGTAAACATTTATTGTAAGCTCTGTTCAAACCACATTTATCTGATAAACATATACTATTTTCGAAGAATGTGGAACAACCAACAAATGAGTCATATTCGATTTAACAAGAACAAGAAACAGAAAATATATTCTTCAGCTACTATACTTTTAGTGTTTCTATAGTTAAAGATCAAAATTTACTTACAGACTCGATTGTTGCATTAGCAGTCGTCTTCTCCTTTTGAGCCAATGCATAAAGTGCGCCAACCACCCCTATACTGAATATTCCAACCCCATTAAATAGAGAAAGAAATGCACTTGGAGTTGAAGCAGCATCGCCTTCAAGTACAGGCACTGCTTCACGGGGAAGGACTGTCTGTTCCGAGGGAAGCAACAAAAACACAAACAATTTAATTACAAAAATAACTAAAACTTGATAGAAAACACAACTCATCAGAAAATATTTAATGATAATTCAAACCTCTGGGTTTTGACCTTCAGGTGTCTTTATCTCACTTTTTTCTGAAACATAAACAAAGTACATGAATGAATGTTGAATAATACGGGGAAAATGGACTCCTCAATTTAATTATGTCAAAGAAGTTAATCGGCTTAGTATGCAGATGATTTAGAATCCTCATAAAGGATGAAAAACTCAGAAAGTTTAAACTTCTAACCACAAAGGAATGAATCTCACTTAGAGTCCATATGCTATATGATCGAGTATTCTATCTCTAAACAGTTTGATGATGGATTGATGAATGAAGTGTCGTTCATAAGACAGATTGAGTAAATTTTGAATCCCACAGATGTATCAACAATCCCAAATCTTCAAAGTTATCGAGAATGAGAGATCTAAAGAAGAGTCGAGAAAATAAAACCTGGATTGTGCATCAATCGATACATATATCTACGAGTCTCCTTAGGGAAAGAATAGAAAAGAATTGGTTCTCATTTATCAAATGGTAACAAATCCCCCTATTTTTTCTTCTTCCTAGTTGATGTTCACAAGACGATTCTTATTTTCCAATCCTTTCAGATTCTTTTAACTTGACTCAACGGAATTCGGTTCTGGCTTGGAAATAGTCCTTTAACTCTTCTTTGATACGCAATATAACAATCTGAATCAATGGCCACTGTATTTCCAAGCAAAGGAAATGAAAAAAAAAAACAAAGCAAAGTAAAAGAACACCAATTTATAAATCTAAGCTTCTAGCTCATGCAGCCTACGAATGAAGCATTTGAGGAATTCAAAGCATAATTATCGTCCTTTCCCAGAAATTTCTAACAAATCAGTAATCTCTCCCATTTGAAAACAAGTAAGAAAGCTAAACCGAAAGAATAAATCAACAGTGACCAGCTCACCAAGCAACGTACCTTCAAGAGAATGAGCCTTGAGATGCAGAAACGGAAAGATCGAGACGCCAAGAAAAAGAATTGCTCTTCGCTGACAGAAACCTTCGTCTACAGACTCTTCTTTATGCAAAGACGCCATTACCACTCCATTTCTTTTCTTGAATTTGACATTCTTTGAATCCACCAAAAGAAACTGCGAAGAAGAAGAAGAACCAGAGAAACGAGAGAGATAAAGAGGAGACTGTGAAAAGCAAGAGCTCCCCATAGCAACTCAGGCTTCTCTGTCTCCCTCTCACTTCTTCGTTTCAGATAAAACGGGCTCTAATGGAAGGAGGAAATTGGGTCCTCTCCGACCGTCTCACAAAGGGTTTATACTCCTTTTACTATATTACCCTTCATATATGTTTGCCGATTTAATCTAATAATCTCATAATTGATTGAATAAATTAATATTTTACCTAATTATTAAGAATAAATTAATAATGTTTACATTTATAATTAAAACAACTAATAATTTGATGTGGGGGTAAAATGGACAACTTATTGACGACCTGTTTAAAGAATAGCCTTCGCGTAGTTTTGATGAAAATGCAGTGTATTTGTAAGAGGTGGATCGTGTCTTGATCTAGTTATATATCTACCCAATGGGAGCACGCCACATCAGACGACACCTCATAATTTATCCAAATCCCTTCAAGGCAGCGGCCATGTCACGGATTGTAGTGATGTCAATAAATAATATTAAATTAATTTCCAATAATATATATATATTTAAATTGAGCAGCCCAGAATAGAAAAAGCCCATTTACATTTTATGGGCTTAAATCCCAATAGGAAGAAGAGCACTTCCTGTACTTCAGACGTTTCTATCGAAAACAAGCTTCATCTTCTTCGCTTCTTGCAAAGTCTTGATAATTTGATCAGTCGAAAAGTTCCCGTTTTCTTTTGCGATTTCTGAGGACGACTCTATAGTGCTCCAATTGAGGCTTTCTGTGGAAGGAATTTGGGCTCTATGATCTGTCTCGATACTCGCGAGGCTAGATTTTCGGTAAGAGCTTCTGCCCTTGTCAATCTCCAATTCTTGGTTGTATTTAGGGATTTGGTTAGACTTATTGATAATGTAAACCTTCGCTTTGCTATTAGAGGAGTAGAAAATTGTTTTTTTCTATTAATTTTAGCGGAGACTTAGATTGCAAATATCAGGAAAGAATCGAGGAATTTGCAGCAGTAGAAATTTTGTTTTCGTGAAAAACTAGAATAGTGCTGTTTTCGGAGTTTTGGTGATTGTAATTTGATGCAGAGGATTCAGATTGCAAGGATACTATAGCTGACTGGTATTGTTACTGTGGATTGAATTCGGTTTACATGGAAGACAACTAATTAGAATCAAAGTATCCTCCAAGCCTTTGTGGTATCAGTCATCAGCAAGAAGAAGATCAATACAAAGACCACGGTAATGGTTTTAAAAGCGGATGAATTATGTGGTAGAAGATGACGAATTAGCAGACCAAGAAGACGAAAAAGACCACGATAATGGTTTCAAGAATACGCACGATGAAGGGGACAATGACACCAGCAATGAAGATGACAATGACACCGAAGATGAAGACAACAACGAAGAAGATGACGATGATAATGGGAATGGCGTTGAAGATGTAAAACCCGTCGTTACTTGAAAGTCAGATAGTGTTTAAAAGAGAGACAGCCTAAAAGGCGGCGCTTAGAGAATTTGACTACGAATTATGAATTTGCGACCTGTTTGCCGTCATTTGGCAGCTGGAATTTCCCAAAGGAGTGGACCGAGCACGAGACACTTGTTCTGCTCGATGCTTAAGGGGACGGCATCCTTCAAAGGGAGAGGAAGAGCCTTCGATCAGAAGACTGGCAAGAAGTGGCCAAAAAAGTAACCGAGGTTTCTAATACAGCAAGAACAGATTCCCAGTGCCGGAATTGCCTCGATACATTGAAGAAAAAAATACAAAAAAAGAAAAGAAAAGGTTGAAACAAGCACATGCTACTTCAAGCAAATGGGTATATTTCAAGATGGAAAAGTTGATTTCGGCTTCACCAGAAAGGGTCCAGGGTTGCCTTTCTCGCGAATTAGACAGCCAACATGTCTCCATGAATACTTGAGCTTATTTGAACCATGCGAATGGCCTGGATGAATCGAGGGATAGTCCGGTAAACTCAAATTCTGCCAGCGAGGAACATTCCGATGAACATTCACACAAAAGGGCAAAATTCGCAAGAAACAGAGGAACCCAAATTCTGCCAGCAAGGAAGATTCCGATGAACATTCACCCAAAAGATGAACATTCACAAGGCAATAGTTGCGAGAAACGTGCAGAGGAACTCAAATTCTGCCGACAAGGGAGATTCCGATGAACATTCACCCAAAAGGGCAAAAGTTGCAAGAAACAAAGTTGCAAAAGCTCCACAAATTTTTAGTACACCACGGCTCGTGAATTTTAGTTTAGTTACAAATTTTTATATCGAGTAAATGTAACATTATATCTAGCAAAATGTTGCACAAATGTGCATCGCCTCCGGCCATTAGACCACCACAGAATGGCTCTTGACTCCACATTTCCTAAAAATTCAATAAAGATAAAATGGCAAACCAACCAACTGGATTAGGCAGAAGCCGTCGTGTTTTCCGTCTCCATTGCATCGGCAAATGCTGATGAAGCCGACGATGCCTCTCCACCGTCCGATGCAGAAGATCCAGGGTTTGTGCTGGCGTTACCTCCCTGCTGCTGATCACTGCTCTGAGAAGGTGGCGTTGAAGGTGCTTCCGGCGCTGGCTTCGGTTTGGTCATAATCGGCCTACAAAACCTGTGTACATTTATAGCCAAATTAACCCTTTTGAATTGCAAATTAAGCTAGCGAGAATCTTGCGAATCTACAACAGTTCATCGATAAATCCAAACATAGAATCGATAAAAAAAACATTTTGCGAGAGGAAGATCGATACCTATCAACTGCTTCAGCTTTTCTTCTCACATCGGAAGACAAAAGCACGGGAGTTGCATACTTTGGAAGGGTGTCCTGCTGTTGTTTTTTCTCTCTAATCCAGGCTTCAGCTTCGACGCATTCATTAAGAACCTACACCTCGATTTTGAAACTTTTAATATTATCAAATAAATATATAAAAAAATACTGGCAGACATAATAAAGTTGTTACCTTCTGTTTCTCAGAAATGTCAATGTGGTCAAACTTAGGGTCATTTGACATTGCTGCTTCTCTATAGCTATTAACGCAGTAAGCAAGTTGATCAATCACAGTCCCTCTTTCAGTACTCTCTTTGTAACGCTCTTCTATTGGATCCCCTTGCTGCCATATTTCATAATAAATATCAATTTCAGTTTATTTCTTTACTCCATCCAGCCATGAAGTGTGTATAAAAAGAGCTACCTACCTTCTTTAGCTCCTCAAGCTTTGCAATGTATACTCCCTTTGTCTCGTCTTCACCATCTTCATACAACCAATCTTCAACGTCTTGTAACTTGGCCATTAACTCCTCTCTCTCCGAATCGGTGACAAAGTCATGATATTTGTCATTCAGCTGAATAAAGAGAAGCGTGTAACTATTAGCCGAATACATCGAATATCAGAAAACAACAAAACATATGTATTAAATCAGAAAAAAAATGTCTCGCCTTATTTCTCATTTCATAAACATAAGCCTCGACGGCATTTTTTTTGTCTTTTGTTTCTTCCATTACTCGGTCTTGCAATGCCATTTCATACTCTTTCTCCACAGCGATTTGAACATCTGCTGGTAACATCCCACCATAAATGAGCTCTGTAATAGGGATGTTCATCTTTTTAACCTTTCTCTTTGGCAATTCAACCTGAATGCCAACAAAATTATATCACGTCGCCTGATATTACATTATTCTTTGCTCGGAAGTCTAACACAGAATGACAAAATTCAGCAGAAAACGAACGTGTTAATAAGACAAATAAAAAGAATTCCGGGGTACAAGTAGATAGGGTTGATTAATGAAAGTCAATAATCTTCTTCTAAATACCATTACGATAGTGCACATGATGCTCTCAGTTCAAAAACAAAGGCTACCAGTGACCATCTCACGAAACAAAAATATTAGTTTTGTCCAACTTTAAAGAACTAGAAAAATAATGTGGAAAAACTAGGCAGTAAAAAAAACTTCCATATGACTCATATATCACCATAATAACTCACAAGACACTGCATTAACACAACCAAGAGATAATCCATTTTCACTTCACTGTATAAAATTGATACATTCAGCAACATTATTCACTATTTATAGAAATATACCCTATCATGTCCATATTAACACTCGTGTCACTAAAGAGGGGATCAACAACTCTCGAGCCATTTTTAGGAAGAACCCAACATAGAAAATTGTAAAAAGGATACTTATCAACATATATTTCTAACCTTAATGTCTGTGTCCATCTGACCGGGTTTCTCTCCAGTCTCTGCAGCACCATTTTCAGTTCCAGAACCATCTGTAGGAACCCTAGAATCTTGAATATTGATGTCATTCTCATTAGAACTATGTGGGACTGCATCAGACGGAGCTTCATCGGTATCCATCTTAGTGCCAACTTCAACTTCTTCCTCTTCCAGAAGCTAATAAAACAAGTAACATTAATTAAAAAGATTCAAACTCATAAATATTAACTGACAAAGGCTTGTAGTAACTCACTGTTGCCAACTCAATAGACACTACCCCATGCAAATTCAATCGAACCTTCACTTTTAATTTTGCTCTTTCCCCTTTTGTTGATTGGAAAGGACCAATCTAAGGCATGCATGGAAGAACATTAATATCTATTCTCTAATCAAAACAAAATAGATATAAAAAAGAAAAATTAACCTCAGAATGATACTCACTGTATAAGAACTGATCTTTGTAGATGCTTGCAGATCACTGACATCAGCATAATGTACATCAACACTGAATGTACCTGATCTATAAAATGTGAGAGCCTTGACACTTGGTAGAGCATTTCCTCTAGGAAACACAACAGTGCTTTGATGATTTTCAACCGCCGGCACATTATGACTCTCAGTGGCAGAACCTTTCCATGACAGCGCAATTGAAAATGGAAAACTCTCAGTCACCTTCAACATAACAGTAATACTTCAACAGATTAGAAAGACACAAGAAACACATGGAGGAGGATAGAGAAAGAGACACGGGCCTGAAAAAATCATATTAGATCACTTCCTAACTAAAGGACTAACTTCCACAAAGAGAAAATAACAAATGTTAATAGTTTATGCATATGTTTGCAATGGCCTTAAAGTAAGAGATATGCAACCAATAGAAGTACATTGAGGAACATAACTTTTTGGTGACATATACCTGAAATTGTCTCACTTTAAAAGTGGGACTTAATATCGCGCACTGAAGAGCACATCCTCTAGCAACGCACTCACTTGCATTCATGGTACGCCTTGGTTCCTTCTTAAAGAACTCGGTCAATATCTTGAGAACAGCAGGTACTCGAGAACCTGAACCAACAACCTCAACCACATGGATGTTTTCTATGGATAGACCAGCTTCTAAAACAGCCTTCTCCAAAGGTACTTTCACACGTTCCAAAATAGGAGCACTTATTTGTTCAAACTCGTCCCGCTTGATGAAACTCCTAACATCCTTTTCATCCATCAAGCACTCAATATTCAACGGTGCCCCTGGATTTGCACTAAGAACCTTCTTCAGCTTTTCACAAGCAGCTCGGAGCCTAAGACTGGCCCTCGCATTTTGAAGAACGTCCATCTTATAGTCGCTTTTAAATTTTGCAGCAAAATACTGAAATAGGACTTCATCAAAATCCCTACCACCAAGAGATCGATCATATGAATGAGCCAACACTTTTAACTGCCCTTTCTTAAATCCAGCAATGCACACTTGCATGCTTGCATGTCCAATATCAACAAATGCAACATTTAACTGGTCGTTATCTGGTAAATCAGTTTTATAAATACCATAGGCCAAAGCCGTTGCAGTAGTTTCATGAAACAAACGGAGAGGATGCAAGCCTGCAATTGTAGCTGCATCTAGTACTGCCCTCCTTTGCAGGTCAGTGAAATAAACTGGGATCCCAATGCAGCAATCAACCACAGCAGCATTAAGATTCTTTTCAGCAATGCTTTTCATGTTTGACAACATCATCCCAAACAGTTGTGTTGGAGTAAAAGTTCGTAACTCTCCAAGATAACGAGCATGAATCAAAAGATAACCATCAGGCCCCTCAGTCACAGTGAAAGGAAATGCCTTTAGATCATTTTGCAATTCAGGGTCTGAGAATTTTCGTCCAATTAATCGCTTCATCTGAGAGATGGAGTTTTTGGGGTTCATCATAGTTGATGCTGCTCCAGCTGTCCCAATGAATCGCTGCTTATCACCAAAGCAAACAATAGCAGGAGTCTCACGCTTTGACTCATCATTGAGCACAACATCTATCCCTCTCTGCCTTGCAACACCGACAATACAGCTCTCGTTTCCAAAATCAAACCCAACCACGCTCATCTCTGCAAAAATTTGAATTGATTTGTTTAAAAAAAACTGATTAAAAAATAACTGCCACTACGATACCAATCAATTAAAGCAAGATTTCAATAAAAATAATCAAACTAAAACTGCCAATACTAATCCAATCAATAAAAGCACTAGACGTAAAACTACACCTAATGCGTGTACCTTGGCACGACTGAAAAGCAAGACAGAACGATATGAATCAATCACAAAATCATTTCCCAGCAGAAACAAGACAGTAGAAAGGCCACGACTGACTTTCGTTAGACACGTACAAAAAAAATTACCAACTTCATCCAACAAGAGGCCAATTAACATCGCAAATCAACAAGATCTTTTATCCTCCGTATAATGAGCCGCATGATAGTGCTCTAAATATACAAACAAATTTCCACACTTACGAATACAAATTTTAATC
This sequence comes from Begonia fuchsioides, assembly GCA_003255005.1. Classification (NCBI taxonomy): domain Eukaryota; kingdom Viridiplantae; phylum Streptophyta; class Magnoliopsida; order Cucurbitales; family Begoniaceae; genus Begonia; species Begonia fuchsioides. Next base: position 231,038 of record QAOC01013194.1, read on the forward strand.
TAAACACGTAAGAACACATCCAAATCAGTTCAGCTCCATAAAAATGACAGCAGAAGACACTAAGAAACGCTAGATCAACATCCAAAAGAGACGAATTACAACGAATAGCCATACTTGGAAAAGCGATCGACAAATACAGCGATGAAAGAGGAGGAACAGAGTTGCAGAAGCCTCCACAGCCGCTGGAAGGAGGAGATGAAAATGAAGCGAAGTGTAGAAAATGGAAGCTCAACAAAGGGCAAAAATGGTGTAGATTCCAAACTATTAATTCAGAGCACGAATTCGATTTCCATTTCTCTGCGGCATTTTTGCGGTCGCCTTATAAAGCGAGATGGGAATGAGGGTTATTAGAGTTGTCTGGACCCTGTACATTCCTTCTAGAAAGATCTTCGACCGCTTGGTATTTTAAACGACTCGTTTACTTTGGGCCTTTGGCCTTTAATTGGGCCACGTTATCTGGGTTAAAGCCCATAATGTTTTAACACATGAAAAATGAATTTTCGACCTTAAATTTTGGGTAGTTGTCAATAAAAACCTATACTTACGAATATTTTCCTAATGACATATTAAATATGTGCATGCGACTGTGGTGAATAAATAAATAAAATATTAAATACTTGTACGTTGGGATGTCATCTTTGTCGTGCTTTCTCTGCAATTCTCAATACCCGAATATTCTGCGCCCTCGCCGGACCTCCGGCGGAGCGACTCCGCAAAAGGACGACCAGATCCACGAAGGCATTCAGAATATACTTGTAATACTTCTTTTCGTTGACATTAAGGTAACAGAAAAGAAGCTCCTCCATGAAATCCCAGTCAACCTCCCCGTCGTTCTGCAGATGCTCTTCTACTATCTCTCGCATGGATTCTCCAAAATCGTCGCATGGATTCAAAGAATTCGTCACCACTGCGATGTAGTCGTCGGGAAGCGATTCCTCGTTCTTATCTGGCTTGTTTCCATTCGACGCTGTGTCGTTCGCGGTTGAGGTCGAGGCCGAACAAGACGATGGGAAATCCTCCGATAGCGGCGTTACACTCGTCGGAGCTCCGTCTGTTCTCGAACAAAACCGACCGTTACAAAGACGAGATGGTGGGTCGGTGAATCTGGAGCTTTTTTGGGTTTCTCGACCATCTTCTCTGTCTTTACAGTGAGTATCGTCGTCTCTCAGATACAATGACCGGAAATTCTCGAACAGAAAACGGTCGACGTCGGCAAGAGTTGCAGCTTCACCGTTGTTGACTGGTTCTTCGACAGCGAACGACAGCGTTCTTCTGGGGTTTTTACAGCCGGAGAGAATCCAGGTTTTGGAAGAGGAAGGAAGCTGAATTTGAGGAGCAGGCATTTTGATCTTTGAGAGATAATCTCTGAGATACTTTCGAAGTTTCTTAGGCATGGCTGTCTCTCTTTTCTCTCCCGGGAGCACTATCGACCATTATAAAGCAGGGCTATCTTCTAATTTAACGTTTAATTATGACATCTCTAAGTGAAAAAAACGGAAAAAATGTGCATAAATGTAACTTAAAAACATTAAAACCTTAAAAATTAGACTAAAATATACAAAGGGTATGCAAAAAAGATTGAATTTGAGGTGGATTTGATGAATGTTTGTCCAAATATATATGTTACTAGAGTTTTGAAATGGAGGAGAGGGCTTGATAAGGGGTTCGCGAGTGTTTATGGGCACGGCTACAAATGGTTGGGGTGTGTATACATGGCAGCTAAATATAATCTTACCAAGTTTTTGAGATTTACTCTCCATATCATCTCTAATTTTAGGGGTTTTTAATTAATTATAATTATAATACGTTTATTTTTTATTTTACTCTTTAATTATAATATTAAATGTATTATTAATTTACATTTTCTTAGTTATGCATGGTGTAGAAATAGGGAACAGGCGTGACATTAAAATAATTTTTTTTTTTATTCCGCCATTGACAGTTGATCTTCTTCTTCTTCTTCATCCCAGTGAATAATCCATGTCCGAGTAACTCTTCTGCAGAGAGTTTCTGTGAAGATCCGACTGTTTCTTTTTCAAAGTAGCCTCTCCGATGGGTAGGTGTGAAGTTGGCGGAGGAGACGTGGCCCATCCCCCATAGCCATGACCATCGTCTTCCTCCAATCAATTCTTTCTTTGTCTGGTTCAGCAGTCTGCTCTAAGCTTCGATAGCCTGGTCTTTAATGGCGAAAATACAGGGACTTATTATATAATATTATAGTCTAAGTTGGGTTACGTTCAGAGAGAGAAAAAACATAATTAAAAACATGTAGATCTTCGAGACACAACATCAGGAACCTCCACGAACAAACGAGAAGCAAGTGGTCTGAACAAGAGCATAACACGTCACCCGCAGACTTCTCCATCTCAGAAAATCTAAGCTCGGCCATGGCCAAGTGTAAGCAACTACAGAGCTCACCCACTTCTTCAAATATATCATCTTCCCCACCCTCTTAGAGCAAACCCTAAATCCCTCTTCCAAACCTTCTCTCTTAGAGCCCGTTATCATCTTCTTCCTGACACGGGCCTAGACAAGATGTGTCACTCAGGTGAGACATATGGGTTGGTTGACCAAGGGCGGGGGTGGTGCGACGAGGAAGTGGCTAGCCACCAGGGCTCGGCCGAGGCCTATGGCTCAGCTGCTGGGAGAGGTAGTGAAAGATGCGGTGGCGGGCGGAGTAAGTGTGTGTGCTCACCCACCAGCCACCCCGGCTCGTTCAGATGCCGGTTCCATCAGTGTGAGTATAGATGGGTTGGTCGGGCTAGGGATAATCAAACCAAGATTTCTAATCTATAGTTTGAATCCTTTGATAAGGTAAATAGAAAAAAAGTGGGGGAAATAAACACTCTTCTAATGAGCTCTGTGTTTCCTTTGTCTATATACATGGTTTGTTTTTCTTTTCTCAAGCTTACTTGTAGTGGATATGAACAGATATTTAGAACACAATTTTCTGCACACAAAAAGTATTGCATATATATATATATTCACATTACACATAGTTGTATTATAGACAGAATAAGAACGATAGTCTCCATTGTTATTTGCACGCTTCAATGTAACAACACATACCAGTTGGATGTCGTGATGGCTCTCCCATCAAATCATCTTTTCAACAGGAACACCCTTCTGCCTGCCTTGTCGTGTTCTCTCACTGAAAATATAATGATTTGAGTAAGATGGGAACTGAATAAGATTGGGGGACAGGCTTTAATTGAGCTTATTGGACCGAATATGCAGATGGTAGAGCAAAAGATTATCGACTTACCTCAGGGTAACAGTTATGGTGGATAATCGTCTGATTAGTTGTGTTTACTAGAAGTTCACACGATACTTTTGCCTGTGTAAAAATATCATATAGGAAGAGAGATGTCAAGAGCCGAGAGTTTCAGGAGTTGTAAACGAAGAATGTAAAAGATGATTGAATCTAAACTAAGAGGAGATAAATCCAACCAATTTCATGGTGTCTGAAGCAAACATTTCAGAGCTGCTTACAATTTTTCTATTCAGTTATAACTAGGATTGAGAATTCAACGCTCAACCAAATTTACACAAATGTTGTAGTTAATGTGAAGAACTTAAATCTGTCAGCATCATTCCACAAGTAGTTATGCTCAATTCAATCACATCAATACTAAGCAAGATGTCCGAAAATCTGTAACCCAAAAGTATCTGACCTTCATGTTCTGTAATGGGGAAAAGATTGACACTTGTTAATAGTGGGAAAAGCTCCATTTTTTTTGTGAATTGACATGGAAGAACCCTCAATTTCAAAGTTAAGATCATGAGAGAGAACATAAAAACATCCAAATTGAGAATTTTTTCTACCTTCAAAGGAATATGAAAGAAGTATAGGCCCAGCTTGCCCTTGACATCCGTAACTGTATCAAAAGGAACAGTGCCTCTAGCCAAATCCTCGAGTAAGTAGACGACATCAAATAGAACCTCGATTCCATTCAACTCCAGCTCCGCGTCCACGTAGGAGGAACCCCATGGCTTCACATGCCCGTGCTTGCATTTCACATGCCCTAGCTTCTTACCCCTATACCCAACCGCAACATCGAGCTTCTTGTAGTCGACTCGATATACATCCGCATTGCGAACCTTCACTGTGAGAGAAATGGCGAGATCAAGCGCAATCGAAGGCGAAGTGCGGATCTGGACTTTGTTCAATCTGAGCCGCACGATCTTCAGCTCGGGATCGGACGGCCAGAGGACGAATAACGACGCCGCCAGAGCGAGGAGAAAGACGACCAAAACCGGCCGGTAACGAATCCGGCGATGAAACGGTGTGTAATAGACGGGTAAAACAATGTAGTTTGGCTCCGGAGGTAAGGCCGAATAGAAACCCTCAGATTTGGCGGTCGCCATGCCGTCGAGGTCCGGTGAAACAGAAGCAAAATGAACGCCTTTGACTTTATAAACGCCGTTAGGGGTATAATGGGGATAAAAAAACACCAGCAGGGTGTTTGGTTTCCAAGATATGCTGCTCTCCACGAGATTAAGTTGTCCCCACAGCGAAGTTTCCTATATTTCTCCAGAATGTACAGAAAATTAGGGTTTTTGTGCAGGTTCTTTCCTTGAAGCTTTTTTACAGATCAATGGTGGGTTTCTTTCCAACATTTGATTTCATCTAAGCGTCTTCGATGATAAAAATGGAGGCAATCTCGGCGACGCTGAACAACATTAGGCAATCTCGACTACTTGACAATCGTCTACATTAACGAGCAGGAGCAGGAACAGGAGCAGGAGCAGGAGCTAGCTTTGTAAATGTGTGTAAACTCCGGTGATCTATGCATCTCGACGTCGGAGCCGTCGAGACTTTCCGGTGGAGCTCCGGTGAGAGAGAGTTATTGCGCGAGCTGTGTAGATAAGATTCTTCTTAAATCTATCAATGGGATGTCATTCATCTCCAACCACCTCCTTCAAACTCCGCAGAAAAAGATTACCTAGGACTGTACGCTCCTAGGCTCTGGTCGGTCTTCTTTGTCGTCTAATTATTTGTTTATGTTATTTATTTTACTAAAACCTAAAAAATGTTTATAAAGAGTGATGACGTAGTGGCTAGCCATCCGGCAATCTGCACGCGTGGTAAAAGCCACCAAAAACGTCACGATCAGTTGTTGGTCCACTGTCATCATCGTAGTGCTTATAAGGAGTGATGACGTAGAATCGCTGAAGCGGGTACCGGTGTTTTTTGTCCACACCAAGATATTAAAGCTGAAAAACGCGGTGGCTCTGCAACGCCGGTGTTTCTTATTTCAATCGCCGGGAAGTTGTTGATATCCAGAGCAGACGTGCGCGACTCTAAAACCCATTTAAAAATTCGATTTTTTTGTTTCGGATTATGAATCTGGAAAATATTGAAAAAAGAGATTGAGTAGATGATTTCGGATTTGGTCTCTTGATATTGAAAGAGGGAGAAGAAGCAATCTCCGGAATCAATGGATTTCTGGCCGGAATTTCTCGCTAGCAGCTGGGGGAAAGAGTTTGTCGCCGGTGGGTTCGGAGGCACCGCCGGCGTAATCTCCGGTTATCCACTCGACACTCTTCGCATCCGACAGCAACACTCTAATTCGGCGTCGGCGTTCAGGATTCTTCGCGACGTCGTCGCCGTCGACGGACCTTCCGGCCTCTACAGAGGCATGGCTGCCCCTTTAGCCTCCGTCACTTTTCAGGTCACTGGTTTTTCACTTTTTCCACCCACTTCGCATAATCTTTTCAATGATTTCTGATGGGTTTTTCCGAAATTTCAGAATGCCATGGTATTTCAGATCTACGCAATCCTTTCGAGAGCGTTCGATTCATCTGTTTCTTTCAAAGAACCGCCGTCGTACAAGGGCGTAGCTCTAGGCGGCCTCGGCACCGGCGCTATTCAGAGCCTTCTTCTGACGCCGGTGGAGTTAGTAAAGATTCGTCTGCAATTACAGACCACAAGATACGCAAAGCTTCATCAATCAATCTCTCACTCAGGGCCGATAAACGTAGCTAAAAGCATATACAAAACAGAGGGTTTAAAAGGAATTTACAGAGGTCTAGCCATAACTATGCTTCGAGATGCGCCCTCCCATGGCTTCTATTTCTGGACATACGAGTACGTTCGAGAGCTGCTTCATCCAGGTTGTAGACTGAGCGGGCAAGAGAGCTTGACGACGATGCTGACGGCCGGCGGGTTGGCCGGAGTTGCGAGCTGGGTCTGCTGTTACCCGCTCGACGTCGTGAAAACCAGGCTTCAAGCTCAATCGGAGATGGACAGAAAGTACGACGGGATTATCGACTGTTTTAGAAAAAGTGTTGGAGAAGATGGCTATGGAGTTCTTTGGAGAGGATTAGGAACGGCAGTGGCTAGAGCTTTTCTTGTCAATGGAGCCATTTTTTCTGCATATGAAATCACTATCAGATGCCTGTTTGACAGTGGACGCAACGAAGAAGAGAACCCCATCGAAGAACAGTTTGTAATTCCCCAGAAGTTAGATTAAGATAGCATACAACAGAAGACAGATCATTCTGCAGATTTAGCGTTCATGTTCGTTTTAAGAATGTTCAATCAGATGTTTTAAGAATTATCGATCATTTTAAAAATTAAAATTTGAAACTTGTTCAAAGTTCCATTTTCTTCGCCCTCCGAATTTCGTTCCTACTTGTTCTTAACTCAGTGAACCAAAACGGGCCGGAGCTGATGCTCTGGTTCGTCCACTGTTTCATCGATCTTTTTCTTACTCAACAATTGCTCTCTAAACTTCAAGTTCCGACAGATTTGACTCCGACAGTTGACTATTTCTTCTTCATTGTCTTTTTCTTTTTTAGTCACTGGACGTTGATTGAAACTTGAAAAGGGTGTACAGATCTACAGATATTGTACCAAACATGCGTAAAAAGAACAGAGAGATGGTGAGAAGAGGAGAGAGAAATGAAAATGTCCAAGAACATAGAAACAGATCGCTATGAACAGCAAGTGAACGGAGAATTCAGAATCTTCGAGACCCTATTCTGCGCTTCGAACTGTTGACGCTCGACGTAGAATATATATCGGTCAAAAAATTGTCGACAATGTCGAGATAAACTGGACTTTTGAGGCGAGAATAGTAGTGGACTGCTTCTTCAATGTCTAAAACCTGCTCAAGATCCCCACTTTCCACCATGTCAAGCTCCTTCATCTTCTTCGCCAGTACATTGCTTACATGGCTGGGGCTTCTGGAGCTCAAACCATCTCCTTTTCTCAAGTACGAGGTTGGAGTCTTCTTCTCCTTCGCGGCTCTTTCATTTTTGTTGGGTCAAGCCTATTTTGTGGGCTTGACCACTTAAGCCCATTAGGGCATCTTAACCTAATTAAAAGGAAAGAGGGCTAGGTTAAGGAGACGAGGGAGAGTAGCCTTGAAGAAATAGAGAGAGAAGAGAGAAGAGAGAAAAGGGGTTCGGATTTTTCTGCGTTAGAAAAATCGATTTCCGTTTTCTCCATGTTCAACCGTTGGATCGGCTTGAAAGTTTGACAGTAGCTTCGTGACACACAGAGGTACGTTCTGAACGGTGAAGATCATATTTTCTGTTTTCTAAGACTGTCTGTTGGGGTAAAAACGGGACTGCCGTTTTTATCATCGTTTATCCTCTATCTCTTTATTTGTTGAATCCAAGATTGTTGTTTGATCTTGATGAGTTATTGTAATCCTCTAGTTTGATGATCTAGAGAGAACTTGGTGTACCCATTATTTAACATAGTGGAGGTTTGATTCGGTGGCTCCTCGCCCGTGGTTTTTAACCTTCGATTTGGAGGGTTTTCCACGTTAAAATATCGGTGTCTCGTTTTTATTTATTGCTTGATTATTTGCTTGGATTTCATTGATATTGCTGGCTTGGATTTGGTAATCTCATTTAGCACACAAGAACTTGGAGAATTATTTTTCAGGTTAATTATCCGATCGTTTCTCAACAATTTTTGCTTCTTTCTGGGCTCTTCTTTTCGAGATTGGCTGCTTCTTTCATGGCGGGCTGCTTCTGGGGTTTGGCAATGCGATCGTCTTCTATGCTATCGGTGTGGACTTGGGCTGGTTGAGGAGCTTTCGGATTGCATGCTCTGCAAGAGAATGGTTTGCGCCTGGAGAACATAAGAGACTTGAGAGACTGCAGGTTTTTGTGGAAGAAGTTCTTGGTTTTATGGAGCTCCTCCTTATCTGCATCCTCCTCTCTGTATTTTCTGCGTATGCAGGAAGCTAAGAAGGCTCTGGTTTTTGTTTTACCCGCCATTGAATGCTTCCAACGGAGAGAGAAGGAAGATGGTGACTTGTGAGTTTCTCGCTCTTCCCCGGAGACAAAGGCAGTCCAAGGTGAAAGGGAAACAGGAAACTTCTCTCTCCCTCTCCCTCTCTCTCCCTCCTTGAAACCCGAGTGGTTGAATTCGATTCCAAAAGTGCAGACGGCATTGATGGATGATAATGATGACGATGATCAGAAGCCAAAGCCAGTGGGGTTAAGCCTAATACTTGAATTGTCCAACCACCCATCGACACGTGGCAACAATATCCAGACCAAAAGGGGCCCACTAATAAAATGGGCCTCGTGAAACCGTTGTCTTTGGACGGGCAACATACTATATCGGTGACTCAGCAACTCAAGGATAAAAGACTTTTTTTTTTATATTCAATGAGCTACCTTAATATTAATGGTAACAACTTCTATACTAGAACAGCGCATGATTCGAACCCAAATACTTATTATCAAATTTGTCATCCCTCAATCACTGAGCTGAATCTATACGGGCTCGGTAACGTTACTTTGCTTCGCTCATCATGCAAGATATTTTTGGAATAAGGGTCATCTAAATAAAATAAACTCCAAGTTTAATTTATAATTTATTTTTCTTAAATTTAAAATAAAATATTTGACCATTTTCTGGAGCAAATGTCTAAGTGAGGCCGAGTCCCAAGTCGGCATCGTTTATGGTTGAGACTAGGACGATATCTGATCGTCTTCGAGCCCCCAACTTTCATTATGGGCGCCGGAGACTAGCCATGGCTGCCGAACACAGGGGGTGAATGACATCGCTTCGAGTCATCATTAGTAGATTGGGGCGGAAGTGAGTGAAAATTTGTGGAGATGAAGGAAATGGGTCTTGACTCTGGATTGGCTCTGAGGGCTGAGTACGAGGTCCCCGTCCCGAATGTGTTGGTTGTCGATGGATTGCTCGAGCTGCTCTCGCGGCGAGAGCGGGTCGTCGCGTGCCGGCCGGGGGACTTCATTTCAACACCCCATCCTAAACCCAACATTCGCCCGAGCTCATTTTCCCGTGCGCCGCAAATCTCCCTCACCCGAGTGCGCGCACCTGACTCGGTTGAAACTAGCCAATTGAAGCCGGCCAAAGCAAATTACAACCGAAATTGCTAGTTCGATCCAATTTCACTATTATGAAAATTGTATACAACGAACCAAATTAGAAATCAAATGAGATGTCTCTGTTGACCCATTGGATTCTCATTCTTACAAATACTATTAAATACCAACAGACAAATATTCGATGAAGCTCGAGTATAATTAATATAATAAATTATTTTTTTAATAAAATAAAATATTTTTATTACATCAATTTATTTTTTACGCAATAAAAAATACTAAATGAAAGTAAACATGTAATTATTGTACTATCATCGATTATCATTCATCAATTTCCAAAAATCAAGCATATCAAATCAGACAACTTTTTATCATATATTTTTAATTTATTTTTTAACCTATTAAATTTTAATTAGTACAATAAATATTATAAATAACTATTTTAAATATATTATAATTAGACCAATCAAAATTAAATACATCAAAAAATAAATTAAGAGAACATGTTAAGAAAATAAATTTAATATTCCTTGGTAAAAATAGACAAATTTACAAAAGCCAAGGAGATAGATAATATATATTGAATAGGTATGCTTTGTCTGAATTTGACATTCAACTTTCCTCAATATTCAATATGAAAACCTTCAAACCTATGATTTTGATCAATTACAACCACCCACCAATAATGAAATCACAGCCTGAAATTCAGTAATAAAAGCTAAATTATTGGAGAGCAAACCAGCCAAAAAAGAGGGTCGAAGAAAGATGAAATGGAACCTGAGATTCATGAATTAATTTAACTTCAACTCGCCAAAAGTACTCTTGTCTTCGTGCAACTGTTTGACAACGCTATCAAGTTCCGGAAATATCGACAAAAGCAGCAGCTCGATGAGGTCAAACACCAGCTGCTTCAAACAAACATTTGACTGCGCCAACAAAAATGATAGTTTTCACGCATTTTGCTAAGAGAATTTTCAAATGCAATCAAAAGAATTTCAGTAGAATGCTTCACATCAGATTTTGGTTGTCAAAGAAGAAAGAATCTCAACGATAAATTAGTAATTGTCTCAAAACTCTAAGTTTGTTAGTAAAAGATAATTTAATCATGTATTTATTATCAATATTCTCTCTCATATGTATGTTATTTTTTATCTTTATATGTGAGTATTTTCTTTTCTGCTTTCGTCGATGATCGAACTTGTAACCTCTAATTTTAATATTACGACAAATTACCAATTATCTCAAGAACTTGAATTTATAAATAAAAGATAATTTAATTATTTATTTATTATCTTAACACTCAAAACCTCACTGAAATACATTACCTGAAGAAAATAATAGAGATCCTTAGCACATTGTTCATACTCCCTTCGACCAACTAGCCCGACGATGGCAGCTGGAGCATTATCTGTAGCATATGCAGAGATTGTTAGAAATAGAAGATTTTTTTTGTTCATATACTCATAAGAAAAAGCAGTTTACCAATCATAAGCTCGTAGACAAACTTTGCACGCCGATCCATCTCGCATTGTTGTTGCTCATCGATTGCAGTAGGAGATGACACTGAACCATGAGGTGAACCTTGGGGTGAATTAGATGGCGGAGGCGGTCGACGTTTTGGATGCTTTGTTATGAATATCCCATCAGGCCAAAGTATCTATGGAAATCACATATATAAGTCGAATCACATGATCAGATTTATCTAGCAAAGAAATATGAACAAATTGAATGTTAAAAATATAACGTGAAAATTACATTTTTAGCATACATTCTTTGATGACGTGGCGAGTTATGATTGATATAGTAAAAATATATTTAATTTATTACAATTAAAAAAATTATTTATTATAGTTATTTTACTAATCACAACTCTACACATCAGCATATACAATAAGAAAGTATGCTAAGAAAGTAAATCTAGCATCACTCGTTATAAATTTGATTTCAATGATCAAAGAAAATGCAAATGTTCCTTAATTGGAGAAAAATATATTAAAGAAAAAGTACAATGATCTAAGACAAAATCTCAACAGCACAAGTGAAATTGACGATTACCCTCTCGAGCCTTTCAACTGCAGCAGCAATTACTGATCCCTTGCGCAAGAGCTGTATTTTTTCTAACAACCAATCATCAAAAGCATCACCCATTCCAAGTTGTAGGACCTGTTTTGCCACCCAAAAGGCCTGGCGCCTGTACCACAAATATGGCATGATTGAATTCAAATGAAACTTCAAGTAATCAAAGTAAAATAAACTCTAAAATCACCATCTGATCACTGTCATAAAAAAAGGAATTATACCATAAAATATATGAATTTTACCTTATCCACCCCCCATCTTGGACCTGGAAGATGACATCCACCAAATCTAAGATAGGAAAACTCAAATTTGGAGGCACCCACTGCAAGAATGTGAAACCCACATACAGATTATAGAACAATGACAGAAAAAAGTACACTAACACATTAAAACCACTTGCACAATGAAAATAATTCGAGAGTCTAAAGCCAAATCTCTATGTTATAAACTCCAATATACCTCTGTCGGAAGGGTTGGATCAGTGGCAGCATCAAGAAGCATATCAGATGCCGCATCCAACTTTTCACTAGCTTTGTCATTCCTTGAGTTTCTTGGAGAAATCAAAGTTTTTTGCATTACAGTATCTACAGCAGATCAAGAAATGTGAGAAGGTTTACAACTAGTTCCAATATATTACACCAGACAGATAAACATGCCTGTAACATTCAATTTCGAGCCATCTGCAAGAAAACTTTTCTTCAACTGCATGTCCATACTTTCAGGGCCAGAATTTTGTCTCCTAGCAGGCAGTGGACTGGTGGCAGAATTGGTAATATTTGAGATCTTTTTATCATTTTCAGCAGGCTTATAATCTAGACCAACTACAGAATCACAACAAAAATGAAAGTTTGAGTAACTTTAGGAATGAAAACAGAAGTCACTTTAACAGTTGGCATTCAACGAGATTCACCTGATAAAGTTTCAAGGATTGAAAAGGAGTTTGAAAATATATATGTCTGCAAACAAAAAAAAAATAGCAAATCATAATTACCTCTTGATGAAAAAACCTCCCTCCCCTGACCACTCAAAACCAAAGATAAGTAAGAAACAAATATGAGACCTGAGAATCCACACTTAAAAAGTCCCAAACTTCAATGAATCCTGAAACTGTAGGCAGTTGCATCAGCTCCTGGAAATGGAAACCAACTAGTCAAAAAGATCATGACCACTAAGACAACAATAATTCCAAATTCACAACAGAACAGATGAGACGTCTTATATATGGTTCAACTCCTTTCATGCCATAACTTAAATTTGGCATACTCATTCATCAAGAAAAGAAACTTTGAAAATCTTAGAATGAGTCATGAGAAAGCCCAAAGAAACAGCAAAAAAGAAGAGAGAGTCCAACGAGACAGCATACGAGAAAAAGTCTTCCAGAATTCCCATATAAGTGTCAACGTATGGATATCATTCCATCTAAAAAACATGACAGTAAGTTTCAACAGGAGGAGAGTGAACCTTTAAATACTTATCAAGCAATTTACACCTTTCCCGTATGACAGGCACATCTAAACCTGTTGAAAGAAAATGCTTTGGAGGTAGGTGAAGGTTATACTCAGGAAACTCTTTGAGACGCCGGTGGAGCTCTTCAAAATGACGAAACCTAAATAAAAAGACTGAAACAGTCAAAGGAAAATGAAAAATATTCATCCAAGATCTGATATAGGAAAGAACCAGAAAGTTTACAGCATAATCTTCAGCACCTTCTTTTAATAGACCAACTATTATTATTCACATCTGTGACGGCAATGGAATATACAGCAAACATTCTTGAGCCACTTTTTACAATATTTGCTCCCAACACCTGCAAGTTCAAATGCCTTTTATTCTTTCATATATCAAAATACCATAAGAAGATATATCAGAAAGTAAAAAAAAAACAAATTATGCAATTCCACTGAGAAGTTACCTCACATCTCAACTTATAAAATGAAGGAGTTTCTTGCACAGCTGCAGAGGGTGCAGATGAACAAGCTTTCAGTCCGCTATGAACCCTGCTAAAATTTTCTATCTCTGAATCACCACTGGAGCCTTCAATATTTTCAAACCCTTTTATTGAATTGAGTATGTCTTGACCATCACCCGACAAGAAAGTTGTTCTCTCAACTTCCTGCCAGACATGGAGCTTTTTACTGTTGGGTCTGTATCTTTTAGAACCAGACTGAGATCTGGATCTTCTATAATTATACTGCCCTTTGCCTCTTTTTTTGGTATGACGACCAGCGTTCTCAAGAGGGTGATGAATTTGAGAATCTCCTAGGTTTCTATTACTTTTACCATCCCAAACTTTAGTGCCAGGAGAGTCCAGACCAGTCACACTATTGCTTTCTTCATCTTCTGTAGTATAAGAAGTACAGCTCCCTGAGTCCTCCTCCAAACGCATGATGTTTGATTCATCATCTTCCTCATAATACTGCTCAGAAGAATCAATTGATTTACCTAATCCAATTGGATGGATTGAGTTTCTATCCACGAATTGATCATGGTTTCCAGACCGAATGATGCGACTCTGACCAGTGTTAAGCTTGTTAACAGTATTCATATCACCTCCCGTACTTACACTTACAGATTTTCCTACCAAAGGACCTTGATGAACATTCTCGATGAATCGATCTCCACCTTCCTTCTTTCTGTAGTTTTTTCCTTTGGTCCACATGTTTTCAAAATGTTCCGGAGCTAAAGCCTGTTTCTTTCTACGAGAAAAAAGTTCTAACTTATCACCCCATTCTCCACTTGAATTGTGTTGGGGATTCTTTTTCTCATCATACACCTGGGGGGTCATGGGCAATGAACTCCATGAGCGGGATGATCTAGTATCCATAAAAAGGAGTGGATCTTTAGATCGGTTCCCATTGATCATATCTTTTGTAGTTTTCTCATTAGCAGTTCTTGACTGTCCATTCTTTAACTGCACAAGTTCTACACCAGTAACCGATGGATCCAAGAACCTAGAAAAATGATCGGAAGGTATCCTAGGAGATCCATCTGGTTTGGACTGAGATACTTCTTGCGTTGTGTTACTCCCTTTATTAGCCTTTGTCATATTTATCACTAGAATTTCAATTCTTTCATTGATAAATCTGTCACCAAGAAATTTATTTGACCAACAAATTAAACAATAAATATAAAGCATCAGGCATGAACTGCATTTAATAAGTCTGAGTAAAAAAGTAGGAACACCTTGGACTTGCTAAGTTTAAGATAGGCCGCATGACTGCAGAAGCCAGAAGCTCCCTGGCAGTAAATCTAAAGTAAGAGCACTGCAGATCTTCGTTTTTGAATATGAAAGAAATAAGGCCATCCATAAGATGCTGCAAAACCTATTAGAAGTGTAGTATTATCACATTATTACGAAGTCAGACAAACTGAATGCAGGAAACACATAGACGTTTTCAGATTTAGCTGAGTTTGAAGATTACAAGATAAAGTAGAAACCTTGTGCTGCGCGTCTACGGAAAATAAAGCAGGATGCAATTTATCCTCAGAGGCTAAGATACGTTTTAGTTCCACTTCTCGGTATTCAATTGTAAGAGACTCTAAGAGCTTCTTTTCAATTTTGGCTTGAGTAGATCGGAAATTTTCCAAGTGATTGCAAATGATATTTATAAGATCCCTGAATCAACAAAAATAAAGTAGATCCTAGATAAGTTAATCACTTAATAAATACCAAAACATTGAAGTAAATAATGTGAGACCATCATAACAAAACCTTGTTAGGAGATCAATCAAATTAATGTTCCTCATGCGACCTGCTATTTCCCCAAGAGCCCCATTAATGATGTTAATCAGTTCCTCAGGGCCTTCCTTATCAGGCGTGAGACGAGAGTACCAAAGATCGGTTACCCACTCGGATATTAGATGTCTTGTAAAATGATCCATTGCCTCCTCCACAATGGGAGAATTCACTTTCTTTTTCCATTCAAACCTATCAACGTCTTTAGAGCTTGTAAGAGGTTTCTTTTGAGAAATAGTATTTTCTGAGGCAGGTTTGCTGCTATATGCAGCAGCCTTTTTCCGTGTTTCAAAATCAAGAGAGAAATAACGAATGATAATTATTAGCAGGGATGCAGCAGGTAAGTTCACCCAAACCGAGGAGCTAGTCACTGAAATAAGATTCAACAAGATGTGTCAAAAACACCAATACTAATTATTAGAAGAAATGATGATAATCAACACAAGTGATAAATTCTTAAAGAAAGAAAACCGATCACTTTTTTTAGAAGCACTAAGATCCATAAAATAAACTCACGAGAACCTTCTTCAAACAGTACTCCGTGACTGTAAGCAAAGTGCATGACAAGTTTCGAGTTTTTAAAATCTTAATAACTCAACACAGCTATAAGAGACCAAGACTGAGTTCACACGGAATTGTGATATATTGATTAACAAGTCACCAAACACCCAATCCTGAAAGTAGTCCAGTATAGCAGCTTAGAAATCCAAAGCACATTCACGCCTTTAGATATAGACAACCGCATCAAAACATGTTAATAAGAGAAATTGAGTCATAACTTCAATGCAAGCAATTCAAGAACTTACGAGACATGATATATGACAAACCGACGACGCATACGACCAGAAAGACAATCCTCTTCTTCGCTTCATCGACGAGGTCTCGAACCGAGACATGGTTTTGAGCCCTCATTCCGCAGAACTAAGCAATCCGATTCGCAACCCTAGAACTAATGGAAAAGGAATTAAGCAAAACATCCCATTGTCGATCACCAAACAATATGGTCCCGAAACCCGAAGAAAACCCCAATCAAACCACTGAGAAATGAAACCCGACAGAATCCGGTACCTCAGAACGATAGAAAACTGAATAAAACAGTGGAAAATTATATCGAAACGTTCAGAGATGAAATCAAATAGGGTGGGATGGATTTCAACGCGATGACTGTTAGGTATCGATTTGGGGATTGATATTGCAGGGGTATATTCTCCCACGAACTGCGTCACTTTCAAGAGCACTAGGTCTGCGTTGGAAATTTAGGGAAGATGATTTGAACTGCCAAATCCTCTTCTCGTGGATCGCCGTGATCGATCCTTGTATTATACTTGGCGAGCCTGTGAAGCTCAAGACATTGGTAGAAGGAAATTCTGAACGACCATCCTTGTGCGTTAAAATGGGTTGTTTGAAAATGGGAAATTAAGTCATTTTAATAATGAATTTGATTATTTTTTAAATTATTTTCTAATTTGATTAATTTTCTAATGAAAAATTAAGTTATTTTTCATAGTTACCCGTTATTTAATATTGTTGATTTTGACCTAATTTTCATCTCACATCGAGAATAATTATTTTAAGGGGAGAGGGTAAACATTATAAATTAACTTCTCCTCCTTCTATTCTTCTCATCTCATTCCGAAATTACTTATATATCTTTGGTAAATTTAGTCTTACTCATTCTCTCTTTATAATATTTCCTTGTGAAATATATTTTGTAGTGTCCTAGGCATATTTGGCTGAATCTCGTTAAATTTTGGTGTTTCTTTTATTGTTTTATTTAATAGTTGTTTGTTATTTTGTCGGGTATAATTGTTATTTATTGTACTATTAAATTACTAGGATAATTCTGGCTAGGTAATACTTGGTTCTAAGTGGTCCGTTGTGACACACCTCTGTTACATGAGAATCTATCTAGTGTGATTTTTTAGTACAATAGCTTACACGCTATTTGTAATTGCTCGAGCTTCCGCAACAAATATATCTGCAAGTGTCTTTCATGATTTATTACATTGATTACATCCATCATTAGTTAATATATCATTAATTTTTTAAGATAGCAGAGCAATAATAATTATAATTAACCTAAAATTGTGCAGCGAGGGAAAATTGTATTTTTTTTACACAACTAAATAATACACAAAAAAAAATAAAATATTATGGTTAGTTGTTATTTCAATGGAAAAATCATCCAAAAATATGGCAAAATGGAAAGAAATCTTGCAAGAGATTGAAATTTCTAGCAAAAATTTGAAAAATAAATAAATAAATTGGGATTAATAGTTAATTATTGACGCCACTAATCTTATTATGGAGTGATAATTGCCCTACACGACACCTGTCAATTTCAATTATTATAATTTAAAATTTTAAAAATATTTCTCTGGAATCTAATTTCGAAATTCATTAAATATTATTATATTTACCTTATAAATATATAAAATTTTAAATTGAATTAAATTACGCCACTCAATCCAAAATATTAAATTAATAGATTTGTACAGCAAGAATATGATCTAATCTTAGTTAACTATAATAACATTAAAAAATGGGTGACGTGGAGTGTATACTTTGCTCATGGTGTATTACTTTTCAAATTGATTTTAATATTCCTTACAAAGAAAAAGCTTAATGAAAATTAATAGATTTTAATTAAATAAATAAACTGTCTTGGATTTATATTAATTGTAATTAACTATCTTAAAATTTGTGTGGGAGACACCTGTAAATATTACAAAAGAGGAGGATAATTTAGGAATCTGAAATTGCGTCTTCCACCGCAATTGGGTTGTCATTGAATGGTTGGTCGGTCCGTCGTCTCTGCGAATTCCTGGTTGGCCTTTTCATTCGACAACACTGTCACCCAGAAAAAACTCTGTTTCT
The DNA here is from genome assembly GCA_003255005.1 of Begonia fuchsioides. Lineage (NCBI taxonomy): Eukaryota > Viridiplantae > Streptophyta > Magnoliopsida > Cucurbitales > Begoniaceae > Begonia > Begonia fuchsioides. The sequence continues at coordinate 249,051 of QAOC01013194.1, forward strand.
CAAATTAGAACCTCCATAGCTTCAGCTTTTCGATACATTTTTTTTGTTTAATCTCTCTCTGGAACCCATTCTTTCGCTTTTTTGGGCTCTCTCATCCATGGCTTCTCGTAGGCGCATGCTGTTGAAAGTTATCATTCTTGGAGAACGGGTAATTTGTTTTGCTTCTGCTAATTTATTTCTCTTGGAGTAATTCTGGGTCTCCATTAGTTTTCGAGGAAATGGATAATGTTAGGAGGTGTTTGATTGTCTTTTTATTGTGCTCGAGTTGTTTTGTGTGGAGGAAACCCCAGCTCAGTTTGATTTTCTGATGATTTTCAGCCAATTGGAAATTTAATGTAATCTGGAAGAAATGAACGTTTGACCAAAATAAATTCTGTTACAAACTTCATTTTCTGATTTTTGCAAGGTTTTGAAATGAATAAAGCTAACTCGCATTTTTTTCATCTATGGCAGTGTGGGGAAGACATCTTTGATGAATCAGTAACATTTCTACCTAGTTTTGACTATCTTTCTGTCTGATCCTTATTGATTTTTTTCTGTGATTCATATAGTGGATGGTTTGGTCTGAGATTATGGTTTTGTGATGATATTTATGTTTAGATACGTGAACCGAAAGTTCAGTAATCAGTACAAGGCAACCATCGGTGCAGATTTCTTGACAAAAGAAGTTCAATTCGAGGACAGGTTGTTTACTTTGCAGGTGAGATTATCGCCTAGTTATCCTTTCTTAGGATAGATTCAGACAAAGGATTTTCTCAGAAGAACTGTACGAGGTTGTAAAAAAATGCATATGCAGATTTGGGATACAGCCGGGCAAGAAAGATTTCAAAGTCTAGGGGTGGCTTTCTACCGTGGGGCTGATTGCTGTGTCCTTGTCTATGACGTGAATGTGATGAAGTCATTCGATAATCTTAACAATTGGCGAGAGGAGTTCTTAATTCAGGCCTCTATCTATCGCCTATATTACAACAGTTTTTCAATCTAGTCTATGTTTGGTTCAAAACATGTTCAGGCTAGCCCATCTGACCCTGAAAATTTTCCATTTGTTGTGTTGGGGAACAAAATAGATGTTGATGGAGGGAATAGCCATGAGGTGAGTTTATTCCTTGAATATATTTATTTNTTTTCAATCTAATAAACTATCACTGAAGTCTATGTTTGGTTCAAAACATGTTCAGGCTAGCCCATCTGACCCTGAAAATTTTCCATTTGTTGTGTTGGGAAACAAGATAGATGTTGATGGAGGGAATAGCCGTGTGGTGAGTTTATTCCTTGAATATATTTATTTTTAGATAATGTTAAGTTTACATTTTTAGCATACTCTCTTATCGTAAACGTTGACGTGTCGAATTCTGATTGATATATTTAAAGTGTATTTAATGTATTATTATTAAAATAATTATTTATAATATCTATTGTACCAATCATAGTCTGACACGTCAACGTGTACAATAAAATGATAGTCTAATGAGGAAACCTAATATTGCTCTTAAATTTTGTGGCTTAGTTACTTGGGGTGGTATGAAAATGGTGTTTTTCTTGCTAATCGTCTCAGATTTCTGAGAAAGAAGAAGCAAAAGCATGGTGCGCTTCAAAAGGAAATATACCTTATTTCGAGACCTGTGCTAAAAAAGGATTCAACGTAGATGCCGCATTTCAATGCATAGCGAAAAACACTCTCAAGAATGAACCAGAGGAAGAGATGTGAGTATTTTATACCATTTCAATTTGACTTTGTTTCTTTGGTTTTTCTCTGGTGTTGCTTTCCCCATGATGAAGTAAAATTAGCTTTTGAACGCAAGAACCCGATGAAAAAAGTTAGGGTAGTTATCAATTGGCACTCTGAGCTGTTTTTCAACTAATATTTTAAATTTTTAATTATCACGTCAAAGTATTACTTATTTTCAATAACTTCTTGAAGTTTAGAAATTTATCAAGTAACATCTCATCGTGAAATTTAAGTTAGCTAACCTTCTTTTTATAAACTTGAATATAAAAAGATGTATAATAGTGAAAATTTAATGTCACGGTATCAGTTGATAAAATTTTAAAGCTTAAAGTGTCAGTTGAGAAGACCCTACTACTTTAAAGCATTAATGGATAGAATTAAAAGTTTATGATGTCTATAATTATAGAATTAAAAGCTTGAATTCCACGATCTCTTGTTGCCTAAGGTACCTCCCGGACACAATCAACGACGTGGGTGGACGGCAGCAAAGATCGACAGGGTGCGAGTGTTAGAATTGCAGGTGAAGGATGGATCTTGATGAACTTCAATCCAGCTCCTATATTTTGCTTCAATTTATCGATGTATATATGTTTTTGAAGCTTGAAATTGTCTCTGTAAATGTGGTTGTTGAGTTCTGGAAATGGGATTGGAATGCAGTTGAAAAAGATGATTTTGTTTTGCGTTTGATCTTTGAACGACACATCTCTTTCTCATTAAAAGTTGTCATTTTAGGGACAGTTCATCACTCAAGAACAATACCAGCTCACTCTAATTGTCGGTTGAGTTTATTAATTATTATCGATTTTGCAAATACAAATTTACTCCATAGCTAGTAATAGGCTCGACAAGCTCGGCTCGTTTGACTCGACAGGCTCGACAAGCCGGCCGTCTTGGACTCGAGCCTGCTCGATTGCCCGCACTAGTTTAATGAACGAGTACAAAGGTACAACTCTTATTAGGCAGACTAGAATTGCAGTCCAGGCCATTTGGTTTGAATTCTAGTTCTTGAAAAATTATAAAGGAATCATACTATAAATAAAAAATAATAATTCAAAATCTTGTAAAATTCAATGTAAAACTAAATAAAATAAATATAAACTTAAAAATTGATTTAGAATATAATTTATTCACTCAAAATTTGATTAAAAATCTAATAAAAAAANTTGAAGCATTGAGTGGTTGAAATACGCTTCTCGCTAGCTTCATTTCCCAGCTTCGGCTCCGAGCCTACTCTCCTTATCTCTCTCCTCCCTCTGCTAAAGTCATCGCTTTTCACTCCGTCATAGGCTGCTAGCAGAGATTGAGAGAGGGGGAGAGGAGAATCTGTGTTTCTCTCTCTACCCTTAAGTTTTCTTTGAAAATTGTTTCTTTTTAATTGTTGGTTTTTCTGGTTAGAACTGGGAGGGTATCGGAAGCTTGATTTGGGGCCGTCGGAAAGTGGTCAGTGAATCGGAGCTGGTGTTTTTTGGCCGGAGATTGTTTCTTCACGATGATTTCGGCGAAATCGGAGTCCGACATCACAAGCTTGGCGCCGTCGTCGCCGTCGAGGTCTCCGAAAAGGCAAGCATATTACGTACAGAGCCCTTCAAGGGACTCTCACGATGGCGACAAATCCTCCTCCTTACAGGCCACTCCAATCTACAACAATAGCCCCATGGAGTCTCCTTCTCACCCCTCTTTCGGCCGCCATTCCAGAAACTCCTCCGCCAGCCGGTTCTCCGGGATCTTCCGGTCATCTTCTGGCCGGAAAGTTGGCCGGAAACACAGGAACGACAAGGGTTGGCCGGAGTGCAATGTGATAACTGAAGAAGGGCCTTACGATGAGCTCGAGGACAAGGCTTTATCGAGGAGAGTACAGGCCCTGATTGCTCTGTTTAGCTTCATCGTCTTGTTCACTGTCTTTTGCTTGATCATTTGGGGAGCCAGCAAGCCTTACAAGGCAGTGATTACAGTCAAGGTAAGCTCTCATTTCCATCGAAGTAGACTGAAAAGCAGAGAATATACTATAATATATGTATATATATCACCATTTTCGGAGAATCAAAAGGGTAAATTGTGCAGAGCTTGGAAGTGAATAATTTGTATTCTGGAGAAGGTTCAGATTCGACTGGGGTTCCGACCAAGATGCTCACTTTGAATGGTTCAGTGAAAGTGAGTGTATATAATCCGGCCACCATTTTCGGCATCCATGTTTCTTCAACTCCGATCAACCTCGTCTACTCCGAAATTGCAGTGGCCACTGGTCAGGTAACCATTTTGAGCTCTTTGACTCCATTTTCTGTTTGTTTTGTTGTTTGAAGAAAAAGCTTTAATCTTTTCTGGCTTCTTTGCTTGCAGATGAAGAAATATTACCAGCCCAGAAAGAGTCATCGGACGGTGTCTGTGATTCTGGAAGGCGATAAAGTTCCTCTTTATGGAGCCGGATCTAATTTCACTCTCCCGGCCACCGGCGGTCAAGTTCCGTTGGAGCTCAAGTTCGAGATCCGATCACGAGGCTACGTGGTCGGGAAACTGGTGAAGACGACTCATAAGAGGAGAATCTCTTGTCCGGTGACCGTAGATTCCACCGTCACAAAGCCCATTTTGTTCAAAAAGAATGTCTGCACTTACGACTGAACTACACAATCTCCGGACGAGGTTTTTCGAAAGCTTCATATTCTTGCAAGGTTCCAATCCATGTTAGCGAGTAAGAATTTGTAATTGCTGGGAATTATTTGAATTTTGTTTAATAAAATCAATGGTTGTATACTTAGTCAACTGCGTGTGAGAGAATTGAACTCACCTGCCATGGCTGATGAGAAAAGGAAGGGATTTCCTGTATCATCAACTACTTCAAATTCTGTCGCCATTGCTGCAAAAAAAGAAAAACTTGAGAAATGGGTATGTTTTCAAAGGCGAGGAAGAAGAAAGGGTCGACGTGATTTCCCTAAAATTACTAGTTTTTCTGAGTCTGCTTCTCGAACATCAAAAAATAGAAGAAGACGAAGAAGAAAGTAAAAAAAAACAGCTAAAACCTCCTCCGGCTATTGCTCTTTCAGATCGGGGCTCCATAGCTCTGATCATCAAAGACGTAACTGGATTATAACACTAGCTGTAACCCTAATTGCACCAGCCCTTGAAACAAATGATTGGAAAGAGACAGCAAAGGATCGACAAGTCGTCGTACAATCAAACCCAGTTCATTACGATAGGAAGTCAAATATATATATACATATAATATTCTTATTTTTATCGAAAAGATATGCATANAACCCTAATTGCACAGCCCTTGAAACAAATGATTGAAAGAGACAGCAAAGGATCGACAAGTCGTCGTACAATCAAACCCAGTTCATTAGATAGGAAGTCAAATATATATATACATATAATATTCTTATTTTTGTCGAAAAGATATGCATAATGAGGTGTTTTGGCTGCACATAAAGAAAAAATCTCACTGATATTTGGCTAATTTAGATATTTCTAGTTTAGAAGTCAGCATTGGAGGCTGCAAAACCCTAATATCATACTGTTCATAGCAGGATAAAAATCCATTTTGGGTACAAAGATCTTATCTAAAGTTTCGAGTTTTTCATGGTTTGTAGGATCCGACTGTAATTTAGAGTTGAGAACAGCAACCTAAAATTAGGGTTTATCTCTTCGTCATCGTTATCCGTTCCTGGTGGAAGAAACGGAAAATGGTAAAATTAGGGGGGGTGAGAGAGAGAGAGAGAGAGACAGAGAGAGAGACAGAGAGAGAGAGACAGAGAGAGAGAGACAGACAGAGAGAGAGACAGACAGAGAGAGACAGAGAGAGAGAGAATTAAGGTTAAATGGCCCCTTAAAGTAAGGAGAGAGTGCTCAGAAAATTAATATTATTTGGGGAACGTGCCAGCTTGGTCTGATTCCATTACATTTGGAGGAGAGAGAGACGAAGAGAGAGGAGAGAGAGAGGGTTTTTTAAGAGCAACCCTGCTCCTCTTTTTCTGTTGTGTTTGGGAAGCTATTTGGATTGAGATTAATCTTTTCTGGGTTTTGAAGATAAGCTTCAAGATTCAGACGTGTTCGACTCATTTGTGTTTTTTTTCTAGAGAGAGAGAGGATGTTGGAAGGTAAAGCTTTGATAGAGGATACAGACATGCCACTGAAGATGCAGATCCAAGCCATGGCCGCAGCTTCTGAAGCTCTGGATCTCTACGATGTTTTTGACTGTAGATCCATCGCTGCTCACTTGAAGAAGGTGGGTTTCTCTTCCTTCCTTCTCTCTCTCTCTCTCCATCTCTTTCACTTTCTCTCTCTACTGTGTTTGATTCTGGATTTTCACGAGGTTGAAATATTACAGGATTTTGATTCGAGATATGGAAATGGATGGCAATGCGTCGTGGGTTCAAATTTCGGGTGTTTCTTCACTCATTCCAAAGGTTCATTTATTTACTTCACCTTAGAAACTCTCAACTTTCTCATCTTCAAAGGTGCTTCTTCTTCTCCATGATCGACGCTTGCTCTCTCCGTTTGGTTCTCGAGAAAGTTGGAGCCAGAAAACGAAGCAAAAGTTGCAGAAATTGAATAATAAAGCAAGTATCCAAGTGCATGTCATCATGGGATCCATTTGGATTTTTTTAAATTAAAAAAAAGTCCTGATTTGAGAGCTTTGAATGCTTCGTAGGGTCATCAATGGCGGTATCATTGTAAATAGCTCTGTTGTATATGATATTTCGCATTCAATAGTTTCGCATCTTTCTGAATCATTCAACCTTATTCCTGTGTTGAACGAGAAAGCTGTTTCTTTTTTTGCCATTTTTAGCGAACTGAGAAGATAAAACGAAGAACAAGAACCACTGGTTTCATATTGTTCGATCAAGTATCATTCTTTGGGGTTCTTCAATCCGATCTGTCCAAGGTTGCTGGTTCATGTTTATGGCGTGATATCTCTGGTTTTTTTCACGACAAAACTCACGATCCAATCACTGAAATAAATATCGAATTAAAATCAGACAAACTAAGCAAATTTGTTCGAGGTTTGCAGGCATTAACATCCAATATCCAGATTTCACATCGCAGAGATAAAATTTGGTTACTGCTTCCAGAAACCAAATGCTGAATCTTTCAATCGTTCTCAAGATCAATATCTTCAAATTCACTTTCATTTTCTTCGATCAATTCCAAGAACAAAACCCAGAAAATAGCCATTTTTTCCAGAGCTGGGAATTCAAGGTTGTTGAACAAGATGACTGTAAATGTCTCTAAAACCGTGTCTCTTCTGATTCATACCCATTTTAACCGACAGAAGAAATCGACAAAAAGTTGACATTTTTATGATCAATTCAACAGTTGAAGTGGGCACAATGAATGAGAGAAGTAGCGGCTAATGGATGAAGAGAGAAACTGGATGCCCTCTCTGTATTTCAATGTCGTTGCCAAGTATAGAGAGAGAGCGAGACGACAAAGATAGAGAGAGAAACGATGGTTAGCCATGGATGTCTGTCTTCTCTGGTTATTTTTGCCGCCCCTTTGACCTTCCTGCAAAACCTCAACCGTTCAATTCCACAATCTTCAGTTTCTTCTTCCTCTCTCTAAAATCATGCACACCACGTCGTATCAATCTCTCTTCTGAGAGAGAGAAACAGGGGAGAGAGAGAGAGGATCTTGGGTTCAGAGAGAATCACAGGGACGCAAGCTTGATCCCCTCTGAAACCCAGAACCAAAATGCCAAGTTCTTCGAGTTTATTTCAACATGTTTTCTCATCATTTTAATCTTTTACACTCCCCTCTTCTTCCCACTCAAGCTTTTCCAGAAAAACCAGAGATGGTTCGAGCTCTGGAACAAGAGCAAGAGAGTTACGCGTCGAGATTGTTTCATTTCAAAGGAATGTACGAGAATGCAGGGAGACATACCAAGAGTTTAAGCATTGAAAGTGCTAGCAAACTGGATTCTGAAGAACAAGAAACCGTCTCTTCTAGAAGTCAGGGCTCGAACCCTCTTAACGATCATTCACAAAAACAGAAAATTGGGTTTTCGTTGAATCAAAACGAGAAGGAACCTAAGTCGCGGTTGAGCAGCGATTTATCGGCTGTAATGGAAGTCAAACAACAGCTATTATCAGGTTCAAACTGCAGTTTATTCAGTTTCTGTTTTTGTTTCGTATGATGATCGGAAAATGTCGTTTTCCGGCGGCAATTTGATTCAGAACTGGAGCAGATGAAAGAAAGGTTTGCGAAATTGCTTTTGGGGGAAGATATGTCCGGCGGAGGAAAGGGTGTTTCGTCGGCGCTGGCTTTGTCCAACGCCATTACCAATCTCGCCGGTGAGTTTTCTGGCTTTCTTGTCGGAATTTCTGGGATTTTTGTGGAATTTCTTGTTTTTTTTTTCAGCTTCGGTTTTTGGAGAACAATCCCGGCTCGAGCCCATGCCGGCGGAGAGAAAAGCGAGGTGGAGAAAGGAAATTTCTCTGCTCTTATCGGTTACAGATCACATCGTTGAATTTGTTCCTTCGCAGCAGAAATCAAACGATGGATCAACAATGGAGGCATCTCTCTCTCTCTCTCTCTCTCTCTCTACCCTTTTTCTAATAAGGTTAAAATTTGCAGATAATGGTGACCCGGCAACGGAATGATCTCCACATGAACATCCCGGCCCTGAAGAAGCTCGACGCGATGTTGATCGTAAGTAGAGACACCAACTTTCCTAAGATTGCTCGAACGAAAAATTGGAAATTCTTGATTTTTCCGACCAAAACAGGATTGTCTGGATAATTTCAAAGATCAAAACGAGTTCTACTACGTGTCGAAGGACGATGAAGATTCAGACAACGAAAACGCAAAGAGAAAAGACGATAAATGGTGGCTACCCACGCCTAAAGTTCCTCCAAATGGCTTATCAGAAATGTCCAGAAAGTTTCTTCAGTATCAGAAAGAATGCGTAAACCAGGTGCTCAAAGCCGCCATGGCTATAAACGCTCAGGTTCTTTCAGAAATGGAAATCCCAGAAAACTACATTGAATCTCTCCCCAAAGTAAAACCCAATCTCTCAAGAACCCTAAATCCGATTTCATCGTTTCAAACCTAAATTCATTCTCTAATCCTCATTTTCCTTCGACAGAACGGCCGGGCAAGCCTCGGAGACTCCATCTACAAAAGCATTACGGTCGAGTTCTTCGATCCCGACCAGTTCCTTTTGGCCATGGATTTAACGTCGGAGCATAAAATCCTCGACCTGAAGAACAAGATCGAAGCTTCGATCGTGATTTGGAAGAGGAAGATGAACCAGAAAGACGGTAAAACCGGATGGGGATCTGCGGTGAGCCTTGAAAAGAGAGAACAATTTGAAGAAAGAGCAGAGACAATTTTGCTCTTCATCAAGCATCGTTTTCCTGGGATCTCACAATCTGCACTAGACATAAGCAAAATCCAATACAATCGGGTACAAAAATCTTCCTTAATCTCCACAAAAAAACCTCAAAAAACCATCAGATTCTAATCATTCCATTTGCAGGATGTGGGCCACTCTGTTCTAGAGAGTTATTCAAGAATACTAGAAAGCTTAGCCTTCACAGTCATATCCAGGATCGAAGATGTTCTTTATGCAGACTGTGTAACTCAAAATCCATCGCAGACAATATGCACACGGAAACTCCTAAAAGAAAACACTCCAACAACACTAGACAAGACGATCGAGCCCGAGTCGCATGGATCGATGACGCTCTTAGATTTCATGGGATGGGGTCCGGACCAAAGTGAGACGGAGACAACCCAGGACTCGCTCGAAAAGGCTCGGGATTGGAGCAAAGAAGGAGATGAGAAGCACATGAACAAACTCGACAATATAGTGACCGACAAGAAAGTGTCCTATCTCGAGAATCTTGGTGTTCTGAGAAGTCCGACATCTCGACATTGAGACAAAAAACGATGCAAAAAAGGAATTACAGATCATTTATGCCTTAGTTTGTAGAAAAGCAATCTCCTATTCCATTCATTCCTCTTGTAAATAGGAAGAATAAGCAAACCATCTTGTCTTTGTAGCCTATTATCAGTTACCTAAATCTCAATGCTTTGGCAACTAAACCAGACAAGAAAATTTTCTTAAGTGCGGTCAGGGTTGGGCAGAACCGATCCAGATCCGCGGTTCACAGTTCGGTCACGGTTTTTGGGGTAAAAACCGTGAAAACCGAACCGAATCATGTGTCCCAAAATCAACCCATCAAGAGTAAAACTTTCGCACATGAACCGCCGTATTTCCAATATCGACAATTTGGATAATTCTAATAAGGATAGATTTGAACATGGTGAAGTATTTCCCAAATGGCGAAAAGTATGCTCGAGAAATTGTTACAGTGGAAGAAGAATAACATACATCGAATACCAAACCGATCTTGAGCGTTAATTTAGATCTTGCCGCGAGGCCCGGGTTTGGGGGGAAGTTGAGGACCCTTCTTGATGGGAAGAACATCATCAGGGGCTGTGGCACTGAAGTAAGCAAGCGTTATGCCACCTCCTAGGAGCAAGAACTTTAGGAGCAATGCTCTCTTCGTGAATGGCGCCGCAAATGTCTCAAAGAACTTGCTCTGCAACCAAGACAAAGATCGATAGACGTACAATGAAATCATCCAGACAAGGTTCTAACATTCAGCCCAGACATTATATTAACAAATTAATAACTGGCTCTAAAGCATGAGATCTTAGGGTGGTCGTAGTCTAGTCCGGTCTGGTTTTTCGAGAAAACAATAGAGACCAATCGATATATTTTGACATGAACTTGATCAATCCGGTCCGTCGGTTTGCGTCTGTTTGGTTAACGTATCAGGCTCTAAACTTCGGAATTTTTTGGGGGCAATTACGAGAATGGCGATTAACATAGGAAATCACAGACCTGAAGAGAATTATATGGCGATGGTGCATCCGATCCGTACACGTCCCACTGGCCTGTAGTGTTGCCCAAGTCTTCCAGATCAAAGTACACGCTTTTATCTCCATACTTTGCCACCACTGCACCGCCCCTACACCGCAGAAAAGTTTTGAAGCTCAAACCAAAATGTGTTTGAAGAGAGAAAAAAAAGGAAAAATTGTTCATTTACTTCGCAGTGCGGCGTCGCAAGCTCTGGCGATTGGGCTTGACCAGGAGCTTCGTTCCACTGAGCGAGCTTCCGCTAAGGCCTTTAATGGCGGCTGGTTGAACCGCTGCGAATGTGGCAAGAGAAGCCATGGCTAGGAATCAGAGATTTTCTCCAAGTTTCGGTTAGTACTTAGTAGGAAGAAGATAACTCGAGGGCTTTCTTCGTTTATGATATCTTGTCTGGACAAGTGTCAAAATGTGAGGTATCTGGAGTGGATTCCGTGATTCATAGAGGAGGAGCCACGTGGACGTAAATGGATAAGCTTATCCTTACCGATAACTAGATTCTTTCCACGTGGCCCCGTCGGCAGTTCATAGTTCCCTCCGGCGATCGCCGATCAGCAATCAAAGCTACCCAAATTTCAGAAAAAAAGAAGTCCAAAGCTTGGACTTTGCTCATCTAATCAAATATAAAAGAATTGGCTCTATCCAACTGACGGCGTGACGACAAGATGCACGATTTTAAGTATATTTATTTTAATAAATTACTATTTTTATTTATTATTTTAATATATCAACTGATATAATTAAAAATTAAATATTTATTTTATTTTTATTGTATAAGTTAATGTGACGAACTGTGATTTGTATAATAAATAATTAAATATAATATTATCTATTTAAAATTATAAATACTTATTAATAATTATCATTTAATTTATTATTAGTATTTTCTTATTTTCCATGCAAAGATGGTTGAAGTTCTCTAATAATTTTTTTAACTCCTCAAAAATTAAAGTTCAACGACATGTCGACCATTTAAGACGACATATTCTTCCGCTCATCTCTTCAGTCTCCACTAAAACGCAATCCACAGAATTGGAATAACCAGAGAGGGAGGAATCCTTCCCTCTTATCCCATTCGTCCTGCAATGGCGCTCTCGCCCTCCCCGCTTCTCCATCTCCCTCCGATTCAGAACTGAAACTCTCGGTCTCGACACCGTTTCTCCATTGCTCGACCCCTCTGTCACTCCTCTCCAAGCCCTCTTCGTCGCTCCCAAAACAGCTTTCTTTCCTGTCGTCCATCCGGGCTATGAAATCACTGCAAGGGCGCGTCGTCTGCGCCACCAACGACAAGACGGTGGCTGTCGAGGTGGTGCGGCTTGCGCCGCATCCCAAGTACAAGAGGCGGGTGAGGAAGAAGAAGAAGTACCAGGCTCATGACCCGGAGAACCAGTTCCGGGTTGGAGATTTTGTGCAGCTGGAAAAGAGTAGACCCATCAGCAAAACCAAGACTTTCTTGGCGGCGGCTATTCAGGGGAGGAGTTTTAGGGGCAGGGAGGAGGAAGATGAAGAGGGGTCTGTGGAGCTGGGGATTCCATTGGAGTCGGAGCAGCAAGCTTAGAATGAGGGTCTTTTGCATTTGAGATTAATGTCTGGTATTATTTTTGGAGAAATGCTTGATTGAAGCTATATCTGGTGAACTCGAGATGAATTGTTTTAACTTTCTTTGTGAAATGAATGGGATTCTACTTCGTTTAATCAAATCGATCATCGATATGCGTTTTATTCTTTGTTTGAGATTGATGTCTTAAATTTTGGATTCATGATTTACTCGAAGAATCTGACAACCAAGATCTGATTTTTATCGCGCAAGAACAGAAAACAAGGGGGGAAGAAGAATCAATGTTCTTTTGCTGCATTCTAATCTTGAATTTAGCGAAGACTCTTGAAATTTTCTCATCCGATCACGATGAACTTGCAGTGGTCCTGCTGATAATCTTATCTGCTTTCTGATTTTTTTTTTTTTGCAATTTTTGCTGTAGTTTTCACTGGTATGAAAGAACATTTGATTCCCAAACAATTATTTGATGGGCAATTAACATGGAACCTGTCTGGGTTCAATCCGCAGCCTCGACAATGTTTATGCCACTTTGCAGGTCGATCTTCATACAGATACCATGAAACTTCTCTCAAATTTTCAGTGTAAATACACTAAAAACAGGACTTAGCCTAAACAGAAGAACTGGGTCAAAACAATCAAGACAAATTTGATTCGAGATTGTTCAAAAGCTCTAGTCTTGTAACAAGGCCCTAAAACTGAGAAGACAGTAAGAATAAGCCTCTTCCTGTGGCTGATTTCTGTCAGCTTAGCTTCGGAATGAGCTTTAATTTACACCCAGTAAATTGATGATGCCAGCTTTGTGTTCTCAATGGCTAATGGGTTCAAAATACAGAACAAAGATGAGAGCAAGATATAATCTAGTGGAAGCTCCATATTCCGACATTATCTATCATGTCTTCTGCCCTTGTTGTTCGCTGTGTCAAGAGTTTAGAGAGCTAAAACCCAGAGGGCTGGGCTCTGCTTTGGTTACTTTCTCTCTCTAGATTATGAGAAATTGGGTTCATTTGTTCTGTGATCTGAATTTTCGTTCTGTTATTTGCAGGGTGGAATGGAATCCTGGCTCAGAGACCGGCCGGCAGAGCCACGGTTGAGCTTCCTCCTCGGAGACAGCAAATGTATTGAGACTGTTCTTCATTTCCCACGAATTAGAAGAGAAAATCATATTATATTAGCAGTGATTTCATTTTCTTTACTACAATATTACACTAAATAAACAGAAATTCCACTTCAATCAAGCCTGCAACTCAATCGATTTCGCAGCTTTCTCAGGCGACAACGACAGCCCATCGTCGCCGACTTTCGGCTCTTGCTGCACGCACGGCCCGTACGCCCAGCTGCAAAGCAAATAGTAAAGAATATTGACGAAGCTTATAATGGCGAGGAGCCAGTAATAGTTTTCATAATGTCCTTTGTTGATATTGTTCGAAACCCAGCTTTCTTTTCCTCCTCTGGAAGTAATCTCGTTTACAGCGCTCAAAATGACCGTCGCGAGGAGATTCGCGACGGCCATTCCGAGCCCAAAAAGAGAAGCAGCGATGCTGGACATGGTTTTCGGGAATTCTGAGTAGTAAAACTCGATTTGGCCTATTGCGTTTAGAGCCTCTGCTAAGCCATTTAAGCTGTGTTGAGGAACTAGCCAGAAAGCTGACATTTTTAGAATTGCTTGAGGTTCGTTCATGAAGCCTTCACTAATGGCTTTTCTTCTTCTGATGTTCTCGACAATGGCGGAAACCACCATTGCCAAGCAGGAGAAAACAAGCCCTGCGCCCATTCGTTCTTTGACCCCGATTCCCACAGCTTTGCCTCGGATTTTCGAAGCTGAAGGAAGGATTACTCGGTCGTAGAGAAGAACCCAGATGATTAATGTTATTAACAAGAACATTCCGAAAGAACCGGCCGGAACTTGGAATTCCGAAGTTAAATATCTGTCCATGGAGTTCGCTTGCAGAAGCGGAAACGTCGTTTGGCTAATGTTGATCGACATTACTAGCCCGGAGGACCATATCGGGATTACTTTTATCAACGCTTTTAGCTCTTCGACCTTCTCAACGGTGCAAAGACTCCATGGATTCGAAGCTGATCCGTCTGGTTTTATATCTTCCTCGGCGTTTCGAATCAGGCAAGCTTTGTTCAAAAACCTGTGTAAAAAAACAAAATAAATCCTCGAGCGAACAAGAAATCAATCGAATCTTTTTCATAATTCACCTTAGCTTCTCAGTTGGAGCGACATAATCGGAGCTCCGATCGTAAAACCAGGCAGCCGAGCTCGGAGGAGGTAGATTGGCTTTCCGATTCCTATGAGCCGCCACAAGAACTCGAACAAGGCCAGTAACCAAGTTCGAGCTCGTCTTCTGCTTAACGTACAAAGACGAAGCCGCGAAGAACAAGAATAGAGCTACGAACATGAGAATCGCAGGAACTCCAAACCCGATTCTCCATCCGAAATGGTCTTGAATGTAAACAATGCCAGTCAACGCAATAAGAACAGAGAAAGCGGCAGACGCGTAGTACCAGTTGAAGAAGCTTTCAACCACTCGTTTGCTATTCGGATTTCCTCGTTTATCGACCTGGTCGGCCCCGAAGGCCAAGGTGCATGGCCGAACTCCGCCGGCTCCGATCGACATCAGAGTGAAGGAGAGTATGATGAGAGACATCTGGGAGGGCGATGGAGCATTGCAGGTTTGAGTAAAAATGTCGCATGGGGAAGGCCGAAGTCGAGGTAACATGGCTGTTAGCCATAGTAATCCCATGCCCTGAAGATAACAGACATGGAGGTTTCAGAAACACGAAGAAACTCAAAATATATTTCTGGAAGGAAGGGAAAAACCGAACCGGACCAGACTCCTGTGAAAAACTACCATGTTTATTATGAGGAGAGAGGAGCAGTTTTTATGTGAAAAAGTAAGAAAACGATGATAAAGATCAGATTTTTAGGCTGCAGGACGAGAAATTACTCCGAGACTTTTGTCGGGTCCATTCCAGACAAACACGAAGAAGAAGAAGGAGAAAGGAGAAGAAATGGGGGGATTTGAAGAAATACCAGAAAACTGGCTATGGAGCCGAAGCCAATGGTGAGAAAACGGCCGAGATAAGAATCGGCGACGAAAGCTCCGACGACCGGCAGGAAATTGGTGGCCGCGGACCAAAGAAACAGCATATTCGTGCCTTTCGCAACTCCGATGTTGTAATCTTTCATCAGAAATAGAATCATGTTCGGCATCAGTCCATAGCTAGCCACCTTCTCCAACGACTCGTTCACTGCAATTTTTGAACAGATCAAGGAATTAGTTTTTGAAAATCGAAAAGATGAAATATCTCTGAGATTTACCGATGATAAATGGCACAGTGATAAGCCCGCCCTTCCGTGATTTCGATTCGATAAACACGTCCCCCATTGAAACGGGCTTCCCCAGCTCCACACTGAGGGTTTGCTTGGTCAGAACCGTCTTCTCCTCCATTGTTGAACCTCGAAGCTTTTTCTGCTCTCTCCCCTTTTCACCCAGAGAGAGAAAAAGGGAAGAAGACGAAGAAGCAACAACTCCACAGCTCGTCCACTGTCCTACGTAATCTTCGGCCGAATAAAGAAGAATCTCTTGCCCGAAGCGAGGAGGCCTGGGTACACCGCCATTGTTTTATAGATCGATTTGGACAGAGAAAAAGTAGTAGATACAGAAAGAGAAACGGATGAGAGAGAAAAGAGACAGAGCAGTAAGCTCCATGGATCCCATCAACTTTTTATCACGGTCATTCCTAACCCAATGAGATTTATTTCCTCTCCCGCAGTGATTTAACGGCAAAAAAAACTTAAAAAGCTTGGAAAATCTAGAGAGAGAAAGAGAGTGTTCTTGATTATGAACAGTGATAGTGAAGTAGACTTTTTTGGCCCACATCTTCTCTCGCGTGCTCCTCTCGCGCAACTCAATCATAGACCCAAAATCTCTGACAGATGATCAAGCTTCGTAAACATACCGAATCGTTTTCCATTTCAGCCGTATGATTATAAAAACATCTCTTCTTCGTTTTCCGATTTCATCGTTGAAACGACAGCCTTCAATTCAAAAACGGGGAAATTCATGAAATCAAGCTTCCTGGGAAGTGGAAAATTCAGCCATCTTTTTCATTTCTATCTCTCTAGAAAATTGAGGATTGCCATTTGCCAAGGCGAAGACGAGAGAGAAGCCATTGTTATGTCGCAGGATGAGTAGGTTAGGTGTTTATTTCAGACGTATAGAAGAACAGAAGTGATGCTCGAACTAGACGATCACTTTTCCTGTTCATGTTTTCTTCTCCCAACATCTTCGCTCAATCTAATTTGTTTGTTTTCTTGTGTATTTTTTTAAAAGATTAAATGATAAATGATTTGTGATTATATAATAATAAATCTTTATAATTTATTAAAAAATTAATTAATTATTATTTACATGTCATATTAAAATAATGAATATTTATTTCTTACTTTTAATTGTACTAGTTCACTCTAAAAAATATAAATATTTTGTAACAGATACATGAAGCTTCTCATTTACCAATCGACATCTCGAAGCTCAAATCATTACAACTAATATGATAAAGCTAAATTTAGTTAATTAAATCTATTGATAACTCTTAAGTTTAAATTGTCAATTAAAAATGCTTTCATACTTTAAACTGTCAATTAAGATATCAGTTAAAAAAATACACATACTTTGAGTTATAAATCGATACAATTAAAATCTTATTATGTCGCCGGAAAAACATAACTATAAGGTATTACGTAATGACATTCTTAACCACGATTAGTGACCAATGATTAAAAGGGTCCTAAAAAAAGAGATTAGTAGTTGAGAGGTATGATTTCTGGGTGTTATGCCCTTCGTGGATTGCACATAATCATAGGATGAAGATTACATTATAAAAAGCTCATTTTGACAACATGTACGAGTCTCTCATCTCTGGGTTGCTGAGTCACCGTGATTTAATCATCTCACAAACTGTCGGGTCGTGGTGTGGAGGCTCTGAAGGCTAGAGAATCGTCTTTTGAAATCAAGATTACATTATAAAATCACAAGGCCCATAATTTTTATAATTAAAATTTTTTTATAATTAAAAAATGGTCTAAAGTCCAAGATGGAGCGGTGAAAATACTATAAAACATAGTATGTGCACATAGAGTCGATTAATAGGACCTTCTCGAGCCAATGGCCGTACCAATGGCCGGTCCTCGACTTAGGTGGGGGCCTTCTCGCAAGGTGGTGGGGACTAGAGCTGGCAATCGAGCCGACTCGAGCCTGGGGAAGGCCGGCTCGTCGAGCCTGTCGAGCCAAACGAGCCGAGCCAGTCGAGCCTATTCGAGCCGGCTCTGTCGAGCTTTTTTAAAAAAAATTTGCCTCGAGCCGGCTCGCGAGCCTCGAGCCTAAACGAGCGAGCCGATCCGAGCCAGTCGAGCCTAAACGAGCCGAGCCAAACGAGCCACACAAGAAAAAAAA